>OY811992.1:2768571-2786071 GCA_963681505.1 Eunapius fragilis
TTGGAACATTGTCACTTACGTGTTGTTGCCATTGTGCTTCTTGAGCGTTCTTGTTCTTGTATTCATCGTACATTGGAGGGGAGGGGTTAATGATGATAATGGTATTACCATCTTGCCAGTTAATGGTGCCCATTTTGTCATCTGTCGAAGATGCGTAGGTCAGTCACTAAACTTTTGTTGACTAGTTTGTACACCTTAAGTGTGGGCACTAAATAGGGTTAACTAACCAAATGACCACAAGCCTCAACAATGGGGTGCACATTGAGAGGGGTTCCTGTTGGTTTGGGATTCTTTGTTACATCCATAATTGCAGTACGTTGTTGATGCTACCACCTCCCACTTACTACCACTACTTGTAATTGTTTCCTCTGCAGAAGAGAAGCGGTCCCATTGGTCGATGCCTTTGACATACCTGACGCTGTCCTCAATTCTGCGCTGGGTCGATATGATGGTGATGTTTACAAGCACCTGTTTGAGTGGGCGTTGAAAGCACCTCGCAACAAAGAGAAGGTGTGTGTGTGGGGGGGGTGGGTGGGTGGGGGGTGGGGGTGGTTACTGTTTTTTCATGTACTGCACATCAGATGCTCTGGTGCTGTGCCTAAGGAGTGCACATACATGGGGCACATACATGGGTGACCAACGTGATGTATAGCATACCTTGCATATCAGTGTCTTGAAGGGCCCACATTTCTTTGATACTTATCCTTATTTGTGTGGTCTGCATTTCTGTGTTTATTCCAGGAAGGCTTTGGTGAAAATTGATAGTGTCTCTCAGTAATTGTTTGCCAGTTGGCCAGGCAATTAATGTGCTTGTCTTTTGTCAACCCCACACAGGTGCACGAAATCTATGACAAATATTTGAAGCAACTTCTTAAAACCAAGTCAAAGCTATGACGTTGCAACTGATGGTAGTTTCTGTTAGATGTGTGGACTACACTTTCAGTTTATGATATGAATTTTTTTTACCAATTATTCTTCATGTTACAATGAGCCTTCTCCAAGACCAAAACACAGTTTGGTACATATCCACCAGGCAATGTATTTTGCATATCCTGTGTCTGCATTTCTTGACCATGATGAAGTAAGTGCCTAGTATGGACGTGCATGTTCCACCCATCTGAATAGGCTTCCCCCCCCGTGATGACGTGTCTCCATCATCACAACTAGGTACAATTCCCCTGCATTTGACATGTGTTCCTCAGAGCAAGTTAAGGGCACTATTAATTCCTCAGAGCAGGTCATTTCTGCTCCTGAGCTACCTTTGGAATACAAGGATGCATGGACAACTTGTTGCCTGCAAACTCAAAATGAATGTCAGTAAACTATAAATATTACTCCTATTCATCTGTAGGGCAAACTAGTGCATGCCCCAGCCTCACACACACACACCAACGTGTGTACACACACCTGTACAAACCACTCTATCAAATGTAACTATCAGATGCCCACCCCATTACTCCCCCCACCACTTGACCACAAGTAAAAACACATGATTTTGTTTTTAAAGATCACCACACATACACAAGAACAACAGGAAGAGAAGTACAAACACAGCTTTTTGGAGACAAGAGTCAAGGGCAGAGGACAAGGACAAACATGCGCACACCCACACTACAGAAGACACTATAACGTCACCACTTAAACTATTCACTGCAGGATGGAGAGAGGGGGAAAGGACATGTCAACACAAATGTTATTTCAAATTTCATATCATATAATCGTACCGTTTTTGATTTCCGATGGCAGCATAAGGTAACACTGCTGAAAACGTTTAATATAAACGCAAGAGGAACAAAGCGTCATACATGATGGTGAACACCAACGCAAAACAAACGCTCACCGAGATTGGGGTCATAGTACCCGATGTGCTGGGGCATGCCTAAGGGTTGCATAAAAGGCATGATGTTGGCTGCGTGTAGGTGGCCAGCCATGTTATCCGTTTGCTGCTGCTGCTGTTGTTGTTGTTGCTGTTGTTGTTGTTGCTGCTGGTGGTACTGGAGGAGGGCGGCGGCCGCAAGTGGTTCCATATGGAGCCCACCCGAGGCCATTGCAGCCAGCTGCTGCATCTGCCACATGGCCTGCAGTTGCTCGGGGTGTATGTAGGCTGCCGCCCCCGTTTGCTGGAGCAGCTCCATGTAGTGGTGCATCTGAAACTGCTTCAGGTAGTCCTCAGACGCGGCAAAGCCCCTGAGTTGGGCGGCCTGGGCCTGAGTGAGGTGAGTCGGGGACGGGACCACCACTTGCTGCTGCTGCTGCTGCTGCTGGTGGGCGGAGCCAGTGTGGGAAGCTGGAGAGGGCTCGGACTTGTTGCCGCGGTCGCGGGACGAGTGCACCCCTCCCCCTCCCGCTGAGGATGACTGCTGGACCTGCTGCTTGCTTCCATCCGCGTGCTCCTTGGAGAAGCCCTGCTTGCTGGAGGCCTTACCGGAGGAAGAGGGAGGGGCCTGGGAGGGTCCGCCTTTTCCCTGAGCGGAGGAAGTGGACACGGGGGCGAACCCAGACTGATGTGGGTGCCAATCGGATGCCAGTTGCACGGGGGTCTTTTTCCCCGACGCCGTCGATTCGGTCCTCCCAAAGTGGTTCACTCCGAGATGGTGACCGACGCCAGACGACGACTCACCCCCACCGGAAGCAGACGGCTGCATCATGGACCTGCCCTGACCCCCGGCGTGCTCAGACTTTGACGGCTTCTCCGACTGCGCGGGGTGCGAGAACTGCTGCTGCAGCTGAGAGGGAGAAGGAGCCAGGCCCCCCCAGAGGGGCTGCCCCCCCATGGCCGCCTGATTGAGCTGGATCGCCTGTCCCGGCATCTGGTACGCAGCGGGCATCAACCCGGCCATGCTCGTGTGCACCTGCGGCGGGTAGCTGATGAAAGAAGGCGTGGACGATACGGACCACGTCATGACCTGGGCCTTGTCCGGTTCGGTCTTGACCTGCACCGGTTCGGACTTCCTGGCGGCCTTCTTCGACGAGGACGAGGAAGAGGAGGCGCCGGGAGGTTTCTGCTGCTTGGGCGTGGCACCCGTCCCCACCCCCGCGCTGCTGGTGGTGGCGGTGGTGGGGGGCCCGTGCTTGGCCACCTTCTGCATCGGTTCCCCGCCTTTGCCCTGCGCCAGGCTCTGGGAGGTGAAGTGCATGATGCGCGCGCCGTTGGTCATCTCCTGTCCCCCGACCATGGAACTGTGGGACACGGGCGTGCAGGTGGGAGCGGGGAGGAGGAGATGGGAAGCACCCTGCTGGAGCTGCTGCTGCTGCTGTTGTTGTTGCGGTGGGGTGGGGGGTGAGGGGGCCGCGATGATGGGGGGCAGGAGCTGCGGTATGCTGATGCCCGCCGCGGGGCCGGATGAGACGGCCTCCGGCTTGGGCCTCCGCGGTGCGCGCGGCTTGGACTGCCCCTTGCTCCTGGCGAGCTTGTCCATGTCCTCCTTCTTCAAGCCTTCGGACTGCTGCTGCTGTTGTAGCTGCTGTTGTAGCTGCTGCTGCTGCTGTAACTGCTGCTGTCTGAACTCCTCCTGCCGGAACTGCTTGTCCTTCATCTGCTTCTGTTGGTTCTCAAAGGCTATGAGTTGGTACTTCATGCTCATGGGGAGGCTTGGGTCATAGTCAAAGCCAGGTGGGAAACCTTCCATCAGCTTGTCCTTAGGTTCCTCAGGTGGCTGCATGAGGTCACCCCCACCGGACATCTTGACCTTTGGTGGTAGGCTCTGCGAGGTGGTGACAGGACCGGGGACCGGGTAGAGGGAGGGCCCGCCCAGCGCAGCTCTGGAGGGCGGCGGTGGGTACTCCTGCTGGTCCTCCTTAGGGACGACGTGCCTCTCCTGCTGCTGGTCCATGGGGAGGTCTGCCTGCTCAGCCTTCCGCTTCCTCTTACCGCTCTTGGAGGAGGAGGAGTCGGTGTGAGGGGACTGCGTGAGCCTCTCCTGGGGTATGCCCTGGATGACGGCTGTGGTGGTGGTGCCCGACTGAGCGTAGTTCGCAAACGGCAAGGCATCTGCCCTGGGCGCACCAGAGGATGACGATGGCGGTGGTGGGAGGAGGCATGCCAGAGCAGAGCTGATGTGAGAGGAGGTGAGGGGTGCACCTCCACCTCCTCCCTCAGAGGAGGGAGGAGGTCTTCTCGCAGCGTCGGTGGTGGTGGTGGTGGGGACAGACGACGACGTTGACGCCTGGGGGGGCACCTTGGTGTCCCTCTGGGCACTAGAAGGCCCAGCGGCCGCGGGCGAAACAACGTTGAAGTCGGAGGAGATGGGCACCACCTTCTTCTGCATGGCGTCCCCAACAGTCGGCTGCTTGCCCGACGGACTCGGAACAGAGCCGGCGAGCTTAGCGGTGGTAGGCAGGGGGCACGCATCGGGGGCGTGTCCCGCAGCCGCGGCGACAAGGAACGGCTGCTTGGAGGAGGCGCCCTGCTCCAACCCGGGAGAAATGGGTTGGAGCTGGACGTTGAACTGGGTGAAGTTCATGGAGCTGAGGGCGGGCGTCTCCGGTCCTTTGGTGGCTGCTTCCTCCTTGTTGGAGGAGGAGGAAGTGGTGGTGGCCCTCCCTCCCTCCCCATGCTGCCTCTTCTTGCGTCCGCTGGTCTTGCTCTTCTTCTTGGTGTGGGTGCTGATGATGGAGCCGGAACCAGAGCTGTCGCTGTCGCTGCCGTCCTTGTGGGAGGTGAGGGAGGTGGGGTCCACCCCGGGGGGCCCGTAGCCGAGGGTCGCCTTCTTGACGACTGTGGGACCCGGCGTCGAGGGGTCAAAGTTCGGGACAGACGCCACCTGCTGCTCCGTGAGCCTGTTGGCGAGGGGGCTCTTGGGGGAACGGCAGGCTTGTGGGGGAGGGGGAGGGGTGCCGTGGAACGGGGAAGTGGACGACGACGACTCTTGCCTCACTTTCTGGAACTGGTCAGCAGGGTGGGGGGGCATTGTCAGGTAAGCCGGGCCTGACTTGGGCTGCTCCGCGTGGGAGAAGCCGTAACCGTCCTCCTTGGTGGTATGTTCCTGGACGATGGAGGGAGGGAGGGGCGAAAGGGTGTCTCTGTTGTCCTCAGGGGGATAAGGGACAGCCCTCACGGCGATGGCGGCGTCGACGAGCGTGTCCAAGTTGGAGTAGCCGTGGGGATGGGGAGGGGGGTGGAGAGGCTTTGATGATGATGATGATGAGGAGGGGGGGACCACTGGGGCACCGCCCTTCCCCACGTAGCTGTGCCTCTGATCCTGCCCTGCATTGAGCACCCCGGCCATGGACTTCTGAGGGGACGGGTACGAACCCATCAGCGAGGACCGCACGCTGCTGACAATGCCGCTACCGTCCTGCGATCGGTTGTTGTTGTCGGGGGGGCACGGCGGGTTATCGGCGGCAGCCGAGGGGTCTCCGGCGCCGCTGCCCGTGGTTACCGCCCCTTCGGTGCGGGCCTGCCCCCTGTGCGATGACCTGTTGGGTGAGGGTTGGCGGGGCTCCCCCATTGTCGCCGCCGCCGCCCCGGCCCCCTTGGGGTGCAGCCGGTCCGACACGTAACCGTTTGCGTTGGTCCTGTGCGGTGCGTTGGAGGAGTGGGAGTGAGAGGGTGAGCTGCAAGCCACCGGCAGGCCTCTGAGGCGACCGTCCCCCCCGTGTTCACTGATCTCAGAGTCACTGATGTCAGAGTACTGGGACTCGGCCTGCGGGGGTGCGAGGAGGAGGAGGTCCCCTTTATCGTCGTTGTGGGAGGAGGTTGCCTCCATGGGGATGTCATTGTCTTTGACCTCCTCGTCTTCCACGTCAATGTCTACCTGTGGGCCCTCCACGTCTTGCTTGAGATAAAGGTCCTTAAACTGGACGGAATCTGAAAAGCCTGAGGATAGCCTGTTTTTTTTTTTTTTTTTTTGTAATGAAGAGGATTGAATGGGTTAACAAGGTGCAAGTAACGCAGCAAACACACATAACATGTAGGTTAGCATACAAGAACACACACACACACACAGAGCAGCTATACATAAATATATATATATCTCCAGACAATACATAAGCAAGGCAGGTAAGAATAGTGAAAACGTGGGACAAAGGGGAGGGGAACAAAGTGTGACAAGAAGGAAACAAGGTCACTGTGTTCTTAAAAGATGTAGAACACTTTAAACAAGATCAAACACACACACACACACACACACACACACACACACACACATACACACACACACAAACATCTTGTTAGAGGCAAGTCTTTACCTTGGTGGGGCCCATTCATGTTGACCAGTGTCAATAAGTGACCCAGAATATGATTTATTTCTCCACCGCACGTTTACAATCAACACTCCTACAGCAGGAAAAGAAATACATGATATCATCGCTATTGAACACCTCCAAAAAAGCAAAAAAGCAGGTGGGTTGCTGTAATGGGTGACCTCTGGTAATCACCGCAAACAAATTCACGATCATTGTCAGCAGAAGCTTCCCCAAACAATAAATCAGCTGCATATGTATGCAGCATGTGCCGAGGGGCCATACATACCAGAAGTAAACATGCGTTTAAAACACCAACCATTTGAGGAGGACTGTGGACACACATGAGCAGCATAAGCAAACCAAACCCAATAAGGAAGAGGGGGGGGGGGGGGGGGGGGGGGGGATGGGAGGTGAGAGGGTACAATAACGGCAAGCATTCTCAATGAGCTCAATACACACACACACACACACACACACACACACACACACACACACACACACACACACACACACACACACACACAATGACAACTACAGTCATGATCTATGTACAGTGGACGGTGCATACACAATATATGGTTGTTTTTTTTTCAATGCAGACAATTGTCAGCATGTGGTGTGTTTACACTGTTGCAGTAAAACATTTGGTAGAAAGGGTTCTATACTCAACGATAGTTTCATAAACATGGATTGTGGAACCCAACTATGTAACAATACATACAGTCAACAAAGCAGCTTTGGAAGGGCATGGCACACACACACACATCACACACTCCACTTGTAAATACAAAGTTACACTCCTAATTCCTTTCCTTCACCCATAACCCTAAAAAGGGCATTTGGCAATCCACAAGGGAATAATCAGACCAGATTCTGTCACTCAGCTGACCCAAAACCATTCCTATTCACCCCATCAGGTACATTCAAAGGACCACAATGAATTTTCTACACAGCCCATCATCACACAGACAAGTGGGGGTGGGGTGCAGACCAACAGGAAGAGGGGGGGGGGGGGGGGAGGGGGTGTTTAAGCACACATCCATGGAACTACATGTTACCTTCAGATTCCTGGCAGACAGTTGCATGCAGGGTGACAGGTGATCCTGGCTTGTAGAATGCACTGGGGACCACCTCAGGAATAGGCACTGGGGTAGTGACCACACTACTGGTGCCTGGCTGCAAGGGGAAAGGACTATACAGAAAGGGAGAGAGAGAGAGATGAGAAGAGGGCGACCAGTTATATATTTTGTTGTTGCAATTAGTAATGTCTACCCTCTCCTAACCTGTACACTGGAGGCCAGCTCCAAGCCGATGATTCAAAGGGCAGAGGTAGGTTACTAGTATACCCGTTACTGGTCAGCAGTGTGGCAGGCTGGACATGACCAAGATGAACCAGGGGGGCAGGAATAGTCCCCGTAGCTGTGAGGCTGGCTGAGACCTGCAAAATTGTGCATGTGCATGTGTGTGTGTGTGTGTGTGTATGTGTGTGGTACAAGAGCACATAATCAAATTATCACATCTCATTTAATGAGAGACCAAACAGAGGTCTGAATAAGGATCCCACTTTGTGCTTGTAGATCACCACAACAAAAGTCAGACATGCTCCTACCAACAGACAAAAGCACACTGCTGTAGTGCAAGCATTTAAGGACACACATGTAACACCACTTGCCAACATCCGAGGGCAATCTGCCAACCCACACATCTCCCAGGAAGTACACCAAACGGACCCTTATATAAATCGTCTCTTTTAAAAAAATAAGGTTCTCCCTTGAGCCTGGAGTGTTAACCCACATAATCGCATTCATGGCAAGCACTTCTACAACGTACATCATGTACATGAGTTACACCCACAGAGGAATCCACCTAACTGCCCCCCCACTCATCAAAAGCGAGCCTCAGAGCAAGGGCTCAAAGGACGTAATGAATGACCTAAGGGCGGTTTGCCATAAATCCAATTCCGGCTGCACACGTAGCAAAAGGGGTGTGTCGTGTTGCGTTTGTGAAAGCCGCAAAGTGTATGAATACCAGACAACACAACTCCTCGCCACGTTGCCAAGGAGACACATACTTGCGGTGGGCGGCAAGGAGAAGCCTTACTGCAACAAACCCACGAGCGACAAACGGAAGTACCATACAAGGCAGTACCACAGAATCAACAGATGTGGACATAACGTGCTGATCACAAAATGCCCACTGCTATCACAACAAACACCCCTCCCTCGCTCCCAGCTAATTACACTTTACCTGGGAGGTAATCACTTCTGGCGACAGCATGCTTGGGGTGTCTGGTGTTGATTGACCTGCAGACGAGTGCCTTGGTGAGTTCAAGGGAGGGGAGCTCCCCAGAGATGCAGCAGTCGAAGTCTTCTTCGTAACACCGCGAACAGCGAGGGACTCTCCCCCATAACCCACCACCATGTTCACAGGACTAACAGGGCCAACCATCGTGTGGTGGTCTGTGACAAACACGTTAGCCGTCTTCTCAGAGGGACCTGCCATTTCCCCATTGATTCGGAATTTGCCGTCTCGGCTGTTGGGGGGCAAACCGTCGTAGTTGCTGTCCGACATGTTGCCCCCTTCGTCGGCGCTGTCAGTTCTTTCGTCGTCGTCGTCCTCAAAGCCAGCCCTGTTCTTAACCCCGGGGGCACTGTCACCCCCACCCTCACCAGGGGTCTGCCTCTGCTTGTCTTCGACCTCTGTGCTGTCGTCACTTTCGCTGCTGTTGCTGCAAGCTCTCTTCCCTGCTCCGAGGGTGTTGTGAGCAGAGCTGTCACCTTCAGAGTCTAACGTCGCACACTTCTGTTTCTGGCATTTTGTGCCCGCCTCGTTGCCATTACTGGACACCTGTCCGGCAGTTTGGAAGGGCTGGTTGGACCCCACCACACCCCCGGGCTTGGGTTCTTTTGTGTCGGGCTGCTCCGGGTCGTTCCCCTGAGGAGACTTTTTGTGGGGGTGTGGCAGGTCCTGCAACCTTTCAAGGTGCATGGAGGAATGTTCACTTCTGAAATTGCACATCTCCACCATGTCACACTCAGATGATGCCTTGTTAGCCAGTTGTGATTGGGAGGAATTTGCCTAAACACAGAGGGTGGGGTGGGGGGGGGTCTTATCACACAACATATAAACATGTACTTCCCAACAATACGCTGCCAAACACAGTCCAGAATTGTACACACAAAAGTACATTGGAGGGCTAATTATGGCAACTTTTGTGCCAACATGTGATTACAAGGTGCAGAAACTCCACACCAGGAGACTAACGATATCAATAGGTGTAAAAGGTACTCCGGTCACGAACAAACGCTTTAAAAGGGGAGTTAATCTGAGGCCATACGAATGAGCGTGACGTGCACAAAAAAAAAACACGCCGCTAAGTTCAAGGTGTTGACGCAATACGGCTTCACAGCGCTTCTGGTAATGGCCGCCGATTTCACCCCCACCCATCGCCCACAGTATCTTTCGGGTGAACCCTTCTTTGGAGCTCTTCCACTAATCACACATACGCACAGAGCACGCTCACACACAGCTCTATAGGGCTTTATAAAATGAAACAGATCATACATGGCAACGCGCATTTGGTCAACTTCCACCTTTTAGTAGTGTACACACATACCGATCACATTAACAAATAAAAAGCGCCCCACATACCTGGGTAACCTTCAGCATTTCCTCTTTGATCTGTGTGTAAAATAAACGGGTAAAAACACTTCTGTTAAGGGAGGGGGTTAAGGTATTAAATCTGCCTAAGATATCAGAATAAAAGAACCTACTTGAGGGGCCGCCAACATTGCTATGGCTTCTAAGAAGAGAATTTCAAAGGCGAATATATTACTTCAACGCGTTAATAGCGAACACGCGGTGTGTGCCTTTGTGTGGTGTACGTTCTCAATAAACTATGCTCGGACACGCGCTACACATATCCCATGTTGGCACAAATCACACTAAAGTAGTTTCCATTTATGGAAGATCAACACTGCATTCATAATGCTGCCGACATGACGTCATAACGAGACGGTTTCCAAGGGAACCACTAAGGAATGCAAATGGTTTTCCGAATTGACCAGAGGAATGCAATTTTTTTCCTCCACGTATCAAATATCAAGGATCACCCCAGACACGAGTTAGATGCTAAACTAGACGCTCCAGAGAAACGTGGAATCCAGTTAAGTTTGATAAAGGCAAACACAAACGCACCCACTTCAAGTAGCTTCACGAGTGGAAATGCTCGATCGACTACGTCAAGGGTCCGACCGTACGTTACCTTCCACGACATTAACGTAGACGGTCTCTAAACAACCGAAATCCCAGAAAAGAAACAAAGTTAGGTCAAACTTACACAAATTGCAAGAGCCGCTACGCACTGAGACTTTACACAACGTTCTGCAAATTAAGCACACTAGTAGTCGGCGCTATTGACGTCGGACATTCTCGGGTTCAAGGCGGTTAATTTCACATAGGGAATTCCAATTACAAACCACTCCTTCCGTCATTTGCGCATGCGTTGCAATCTCGCAGAAAAACGCGCCACAAATGAACCCGACCACGGCCTCAACACTAAACCGTGGAATGGAGTCTGATCTTATTTCACAGAATAACTCGTCACCAGTTGGCTCGTCTTCCGAGCATGGAAGCAGTTCATCGTGCCCAGAGTACGTTGCAAGGATCGACGACACTGACCATCATATGCCCGACCCCGAGAATACTAGAAGCGATGGTGCACATATACTCTCACAAGGTGAGAACGTTTTTATCGTTTGTCACCGCGTTGTTGGCACCTGGTCCAGACATGATATGCATCGGACATTTTATAGCGATCTTGTTAACACATCAGTAGCGGGTATATCGGGCGTGTTTACGCAACATTCTGCTAGGGGGGGAGGAGGGGTGTGGGTATTGATATTACGTGTTGTCGGCTACAGTTACAGGTGCATTTCATTGTTTGGCTTTGGGGGTCTTTGAAATAAACTAGTACATTTTTATGTGGGTACATGGAGTTCTCAGGAAGTGCCTTCTTATAAGCGTGTGTGTAAGCTTTGCTGCATAAAGCGATTACCTCATTCAGGTTTGTTATTGTGTTTATTTTTTGTTTTCTAACTTGCACTAACACGTGCGCGCAGTCATCAAGCTTGTCATGGTGACAGCCATGCTGTACAATGCACGTACAAGTGTGCGCACACATGCAACACCACAGTATGCGCATATTGTGTGGATTGGGCACACACTTGTAGGTGCATGTCTGTGCAAGTGCACAAATGCATGTGAGCACGTGTGTATGATGCTAACATGTTCCTGTGGGAACATGGGAACACATGCACAGGATGCTAACATGTTCCTGTGGGAACATGTGAACACATGCACAGGATGCTAACATGTTCCTATGGGAACATGGGAACACATGCACAGGATGCTCACATGTTCCTATGGGAACATGTGAACACATGCACATGATGCTCACATATTCCTATGGGAACATTCACGTATTTCATGGGTCATATTTCATGTGTCGTGTTTTAGGTACAGGGCTGCATTCTGTTGGTGCAAGATTTCCAGCTGCCCTTATCACAATGGACGGTGGCACTGGAGATACCCGACGTCCTCTAGCAGAGTTATCTGTATGTTCAGTGTGTGTGTGTATGTGTGTGTGTATATGTGTGTGTATGTGTGTGTGTGTGTGTGTGGTAACGGTGGCGTATATATGTTGTGTTTGGCGTGTATGTGTAGTGTGAGTGTGTGTAGTGTGTATGTGTAGTGTGTATGCATGTGCAGTGTGTGTTTGTGTGTAGTGTGCGAGTGTGCTCAGGTATGTACGCGGGCATGCGGCCGTTTTGCATAGGTATAATTGAGAAGGGCCCCCCCTAGCATGGCTGGCTGGCATGCCGTGTGTTGGATTAATTCCATACTCTGTGTGTGCGTGTAATCTGACCCAATACGTTCTTCTTAAATTGCAGGTCTTTTCAGGTGCCGAAACCAAGAAGCCAGACCTAGCAGGAGAAGTTTCCCCTGTGATCAAGGTAGGCAAGGTGGATGTGTGTGGAGTGCAGCTGTGCTGCAGGGGGGAGAGACAGGATGGAAGCATAAGAACAGAGAAGTTGGGGGGAGGGATGGGATGGATGAACATGTTTGCTTTTGTGTGTGCAAACATTGATCAGGTCATCTGTTACATGAGTTGTATGGTTTCCTCTTTTCCTCTTTCCATCATTTTCACCACATCGTGTTGTTGAAATTTGTTTACCCCACAAATACATACAAATTTTTGTCCACTTCCACACCACCTCCTCACTCCCCTCACCTCCTCACTCACTCCATTCTCCACCTCTCCTTTCCTGCCTTCTCAAAGTCTTTGCCCTGTAGGGGGACAACAGGACGGATGGTTAAAATGTTGATTGGTTAGAAGCCAATGAACCTAAGCCTGCTGCTGTAATGTAACCACTCCCCCTCTGCTCCTCACTTCCACTTGCCCCTCCAGTTCCTCTTTAACCCTTCTCTCCCCTGGTACTCCTTTAACTCTTCTCTAATACCTCTTTAACCCTTCTCTCCTCTGGTACCTCTTTAACCCATCTCTCTTCTGGTTCCTTAACACCTCCACTTGTTGCGGGTCTTTTGAGGTGTGCTTTCCCCCTTAAACCAAGAACTAGTGTCAACATGTCCTTCCTATGTACTCACACACATATCCATGCACAAACATTTGTAGCATACACATACATGTATGTGTCTTCACACACATGAATATGTTTCCCCTGGCAACAGAAACAACTGCCAACCAAAAGCGAAAGGGAAGCCATGAAACAAGAGCGGGAAAAAGCCAAGATGGAGGCCAAAGTGAAGAGGGAGGCAGAGAGGCAGAGGAAAGAGCAGGAACGGAAGGAAAGAAAGTTAGAAATGATTTAGCATGTCTGATTCATGTGTGGGTATTCTTGTATCTTTGTTGCTTCTCTTCAAAGCCTCTACGTTAACTCAACCATTTCCACTTAGCGTACCATATTACCCACTACTGGGGCTTTCATGCATACCTCGCGTTTGGGACGCCTTATTGCACAAAGGGTTCCTACAGCATGTTTGCAATTGGACTTAATGTGTGATGTGTGGTTGCCATGGTGTTGAATCACGGTTTGTGCGCTCGAATTCCTCCCAAGATCAGCCTTCAAATGGAACTGAACTTTCTTAAGCATATTGATTACATACTTCTGTATGTGGAATGACTGTGCATTGTGTACGGGTAGTACTCCCCCACCTGCCTCCATTCCTCCCACACCTATCGGATGAGTCCAAGTTAATTTGCCGGAAAGCTTAGCCATGTAGTGTCCTGTGGGTGGTGGCTTGGGTTGTCTTTGCTACATTATTTAGGCAGCATGGTCATAAGTAGCACATGGTCACAAGTAGCACATGGTCAAAAGTAGCACATGGTCAAAAGTAGCACATGGTCACAAGTAGCACATGGTCAAAAGTAGCACATGGTCATTCCTCCTAAAATAAAAACCTATTGTGTTAATGTCTTTAGCCACGCTTGTGAAGGGTTGCATTGGAATGCTACCACAAATACGAGAGGGTAAGGTGTAAGTGTTGATAACCGCAATGCAGGGAGGCGTGGGAGAGGAGGGAGAGAGAGCGGTTGGAGAAGAAAGAGCAGGAACGGGAGCAGAAGGAAAGGAGGGAGGCTGAGCGGAGGAAGAAGGAGGAGGAGAAAGAGGCAGAGAAAAAGTAAAGCTACGTGTTTGCTTGGTGGTGCATTGGTGTGAGGTGGTATGCATTCGATGTGTGACCAGGGTCATCTTCATCATCCAGCCAAAGGGTTGAGCTGAGAAAGCTGCAAGAGATGGAGAAAGAGAAGGCAAACGAAGAGAAGCTACGAAAGCAGCAGATAGCTAAGGAGAGGTTCATGGGCTTCTTCAAGAAAGTGGAGACAGTGACTCCCTCTAAAGTAAGTACTCTGCAAATGTTCTTTCTCTGTAGCCTCTATAGTTCGCTCTCCCCAAACTAAATCCCTATCTCCTAAGAAGCTAAATGTTCTTTCTAAAATGTTTCCTCACCCACCCAAGCCCCACTCTCAACCCTCACCCACCCCCACCCCACCCAATGGTGAGTTTGAGATCCCTTGTAAGGTAATGGATTAACTAACTCGTGTGAATAATATGCACTTCCATGTATTTGACACACCACAACAGCTGTGGGATAAGCAATCACTTCATTGTGCACAGGCAACTTGTGTGTTTTAGTTGACTCTCTTGTTTAGTTGACAGTTGAGTTGACGTTTTGATTAACCACATTTTGAACTGTCTTGTTGACCGTATGGCATTGAACCAAGCTTGACATGGGGTGGATACTTGAAGGGGAATACCACTGGGAGGTGTGGCCAAGCATGACATGGGGGTGGGTACTTAAAGGGTATACCACTGGGAGGTGTGGCCAAGTATGACATGGGGTGGGTACTTTAAGGGAATACCACTGGGATGTGTGGCCAAGCATGGCATCAGGTGGGTACTTAAAGGGAATATCACTGGGCAGGTGTGGCCCTTGGAGCATTGTCATCTGTTGTTTTGAGGAGGATAACAGTTAGGCCTTTCGTTTTTTTTTTTGTTAGTATCTTTTTGTCTATGAGTACAGCTATGTCTGGATTTCATTGTTTCGCCTCTCACAGAGTGGTTTTTTTTAAATGTGTGTGTTTTTGTATGTCTGTTTCAATTGGACCTGTAATCTAAACTGTCATGACTACACCTCCAAATTGTTGCTTTTGGGAGTAACCTGTAGCTTTTACAAAGGTGGCTCCAATGGTGTTATTAGTTGTGGCCAAACGGTCCTAGTGTTTTTATCCTGCTGTTTGCCAATACGTTAGTTTTGCAATCTGTGCCCCCCCCCCCCTTCCCTCCCACCCCAACCCCCACCCCGTCCCCTTTCCCCAAAAGTTGGCCACAACAACTCCAATTAACTATGACTTAATGGATGTTGGTGTACAGTTAGATGGCTTCGAGGTTTCCTTTCCCCTTTGAGAGGTATCACCTATCAGTTGCATGTGGTTTGCCTTGAAGGCTGTTGTGGTGAACCTTCCTAGTCCTCCCCTGTAATGATTAGTGTGTGTGTATGTGGGGGGGGAGGGGGGGGGGAAGGGTTAGAGTATGTTAAACACATGGCTTGTTGTTTGTATACACGTGAAGAACACACTACCCACTATGCTCTTGTTTGTAGTCATAGCAACCACTGTACTGTCTCCTGTATAGCCACATTCTGTGCACACCGTATCCATGGAAGCCAGCCTAACGTATGACCTACACTTTTGCAGGCTGCAATTGGAGGGGGTGGGGATGGGAGGGGGGCGGGTGGGGATGGGAGGGGGGCGGGTGGGCATGATCTGCCTAGGCACCAACACAAGAGGGTGCTAATGGGATGGATTTTCAGAAGCGCTTAGGTTTCAATGGAGGCCATGTGATGTGCTTAGGTGTCAATGGAGGTCATGTGATATGCTTAAAGGCAGGGGTCCACGAACACAAATGAATATTAAACTGCAGAGTTTTTATGCATATTCATTTGAGTTGCAGGTGACAAAAGTGTATACCACTTTTAAAAGTGTCAATGGAGGTCATGTGATGTGCTTAAGTGTCAATGGAGGTCATGTTGTGTGCTTAAGTGTCAATGGAGGTCATGTGATGTGCTTAAGTGTCAATGGAGGTCATGTGATGTGCTTAAGTGTCAATGGAGGTCATATGGTGTACTTAAGGTCAATGGAGGTCATGTGATATGCTTGGGCTCAATACAACTATCTCATGTGATAACTTGTAGCTACTAATCCAACAATTCAACCCCTCCCCCCCCCCCCTCCCCCTCAATACTGGTCCAACTCTAAGTATGCCAGTGGTATTGGGCCAACTTTTGAGTGCTGCTGTTAAAAGTGTGGGCATACTGCAGACATACCACATCCCTTCACTCTTACCACCACCTTTATCATTGTACCTGTAACCACACCTATGCATGCACTTACAGGTTTTTTTACACACACACACACACACACACACACACACACACACACACACACACACACACACACACACATCCATACACACACACATACAATTCACACACACACACTCACAGGACTCCTCTACACATCTCACACTCTTCACTCCCTTTGTGGCCAAGCCCAACATGGTCCTCGCCAAACGGCCAAGACCCCCCCTGGAGGAGACTGACACCTTTGATGCCCTCCTCGCGTCTCCGCAGAGTTTCACCAGCGACTACCTGGGCACATGCAAGCAGAAGCACAGTCGGGCAGCCCCCTCGGCACCGGCCCCCGCACCACCTGCAGACGACGACGTGGTCATTGTTTCCCTGCCCCCTGGGGGGCTACCGGCCTCCTCCCCTCCCGAGGGGTCCTCCGTGGAGAAGCGTAAGTACAAGCTGCTGCAGTTCCACGACAACTACAGGCCTGCATATTATGGTACGTGGTCGTCCGCCAGTACCCTTGTCTCCCCAAGAAACCCATTCAAGAAGGACAAGGCAAGCCATACCAGCAGCACACTCAATGAGAGCGGGTTGGCCTATTTAATATTGGGAGAGTGCATCGCTTGATGAGGGGGTTGGTTGGGGGTGTGGTCTGTTGTCTGCCCCTCCTACCCCACACACTTACAATCCTATCTCGCACTCCCCTCTCCTCTACTTCTGACCCCTCCCCACACTTCCTTTGTCAGGAGAAGCTCAACTACGATATGGACAGCGATGAGGAGTGGGAGGAGGAGGAACCTGGGGAAGACATCTCCCACAGTGAGGTAATATTGCTATGGGTGACAAGGGGCTATGGGTGTGAAGGTGCTATGGGGTGAGGTGCTATGTTGGAGATGTCAAAAGGTGAGAAAAGGGTTAGAAGGGAAGATTATGTACAAGGAGAGATGTGTAATCCTCCCTTTGGTAAGGGACGTTGGAGGGGGGGGAGTGGGTGTGGTTATTGATGCGCCTGTCCCTGTGGAGTGAGATGATGTGTATTGCGCACTTCCCCACCACCCCACCACCCCAGAATGAACAGGACAAGCAGGAGAGTGGAGATGAGGATGATGGAGACGATGGTTTCTTTGTTCCCCATGGATACCTCTCGGAAGGGGAGGGGCAGTCAAGTGAGGAGGAGGAGGATGACAATGGAGGAGGAGTGAGGGTGGAAGTGAAGACGTCTGGAAATGTTTGTTACTGGTGACACTGAGCTCAAGCTAATTTGATAGATTGTATCATGGATCTCCACACACACACACACACACACACACACACGCATGAATCACTCGTCAATGTGTCATACGCACACACACACACGTTCACTTGCAAACGTGTCACACAT
>OY811992.1:2791071-3014790 GCA_963681505.1 Eunapius fragilis
CATTCTCAAAGTTGCGTCACGTGCGACGTGTGGACCTATATCGACGAAGCCATAATGATAGATGCAGGTATACTTTCATGTATGGCGCGCGTGGGCCTACAACCCGGCCCCCACCAAGAGAATTTTGACAGGAGGCGACAACACACTAGCTGGCACTTTGAACATTCAATGTGTCCATAAGTTAATATATGGGCATACTCAATATTGTACTTTTTTAAAAATGTTTACACAATGGTGCACACTATATCTTTTCGTCAACCTATATCAGCTGTGCAGTAAGTTGTATCCACAAAATTAATATTGTTACAAGTCAACATGTTTTCACTCCGGCCAGTTATTTTCCATTTATACGATACTAATGCCGCAATGAAAAGAAAATTTACGGGCATGTGAGCACGCACTGTTAATAACTCGAAAGAGATGCCACCACAGTACAAGTTGTTTTACTTCAACGACAGAGGACGAGGGGAGCTTATCCGCCTCGTCTTTGCGCAGGCTGGTGTGGACTACGTCGACGAAAGGCTGGACGGTGGTTGCGAGTGGCATGCCTTGCAACCACGCACACCGTTCGGCGTCCTCCCCGTCCTGGAAGTGGACGGACGCATGCTAGGAGGTAGTACGGTCATCGCTCGCTACGTGGCGGAGAAGCACGGGGTAGCCGGCTCTAACGACTTCGAGAACGCATTCCTAGCCAGCATCGTTGACGCGGACAAAGACTTAGTCGAGTCTTTTACCACCTACTACCGGGAAAAGGACGAAGCGAGAAAGGCAGAACTGAAGAGACAGTTGTACGAAGAGCAGGTGCTAGCGACTTTGGGTTGCTTCCAAAAGCTGGCTTCGGGGAACAACTGCCGGGACGGTTGGTTGTACGGTCCGCTGCCGACGTATGCGGACTTTGCCGTGTACCTTACGCTGACGAGGTTAGAGCCCGATGTATTAGAGAGGTTTACAGCCTTGGCGAGGCTGAGGAACAGCGTGGAGAAGCTGCCTAACATCGCAAGATGGATAGCGCAACACCCTCAGACTACTGGTATTTAAGCGCTCTCTTGCGGTGGGAATTTATAAATACATGTACATGTGATCAGTTCATGAGCTTCATTCACACGGAAGTGCATAACATAATATCTGTCCCCCATCCTCAGACCGCTTTCTTTACTGTTGATAAGTATAATGGCACCGGAGATAATATATATTGTGGTGTGTCTCTGGTGGCACTTGAGGACAATGCACCATCGTTGTTGCGTACAGACTGAAAGGGAGGCAATATCTAAAGTAAAAGCTGCCTATGTGCATTAAGCCATGCATCAGGCCAAAGTGTCCTTACTGCCCGCCGTGACGCGCATGCAACACAAAAGGGGTCTTGAGTATTGTTTCGCTGAAGTGATATTAAACTTACCTCAAAGCCCACAGCACCTATATGCACCTCTTCCCAGTGCGGGCGAAGGTGAGGATTTGACGATTGCTTTCAAATCCCCCACTCCTGGGGCATTCAAATCCCCCATGTATGAGTCATTTGGTAATTTGTCAAATCCCCCACACCTAGGGCAAAGATCGCCACCCAAATGTCCCATCTGTGCACACACTGGGGAAAACCATTGATATGTAAAAGTGGCTCGCCTTCATGCATTTAGGAAACCTCTAAAGTGGTCGCGAGGCTTGCCAATTTGTTTACACCACACACACACATGCACACACACGCACACACACACACACGCACACACACACACACGCACACACACACACACACACACACACACACACACACACACACATAGCTGATACATGTTTCTGTCGGTTGAACGTAGTGAATTAGAAACTATGCTCCCTCCGTATGTGATTGGTTGTACGGCATGTGCACGTGGAGGTGGAGGTATATAACGTTATGTGAGTGGGAGGAAAATCAGTCTACATTGTCAGTGCACGTGTCTGGAAACTTTACATATTGCAATTGTTGTGTTCAGCAGGATGGTGTATGTGTGGGTGGATTGTGTTCAGCCGGACGGCTGCCAGATGGCTAGTATTGTTAAGGGTATGAAATACCACTGTGTACACTGTTGTGGCCCTGAGGGGGCGGGTATCTTCTCAGGTTGAACATGAGGCCAATTGTTCCTTAATGATCACTTACACAGGTGAAGCTGAAGACCTTTTACCCCAGAACTGCTGTTATAATTTTGTTGTTGTCTAGAGCAGCGTGTAAGGTTTTTTCCTCTTAAAGTGAGCTTTTTTTCCCCTGAGGTGGTGTGGGGCCCACCACCTCTGAATAAATTAGGTTCAAATCAACAATAGCTGTAGGTAGTCGTTTGTGTGGTGACTATACATTGGATGTATGTGCTGTTCGCAAGTTCTGTATACAACTGTTATATATATGAAAGTCTAGTTGGCAGTCGTGCCAAGGCGACGCTGCACCAAGAGTTGTCAATATGCATGGCATAAGGGTAGTGTACATGTACGAGGAGGGAGCAGGTTCTGCTATCTGGGACAGTGTCCCGTCTGGTCCTGCATAATCAGAGATCACTGGCATTGTCAAAGTTAGTAAACCAACGCTCGCGTTGAAATGTACGGCTAACAAACGATTCAGTGCCTTTTATAACTCCATGATGGATAATCTAACCATTAATGAGCAATGATCATTTGATAGAGAAATTTCGAAGTTCACTCTAAATTTGAAACATACTAGCACGTGACGTATTATTGTATGGTATTTAACTTCGTTCTCCGTTTTGATCTGCAGTCCGGTGGAAATCGGAAGAGCCTAAACTTAGCGCAAACAGTAAGCAATTAGGTACTAGCTCGTGTAGGATATTATAGTCTAGTATGCATGCGTGTGCGTGTGTGTGTGTGTGTGTGTGTGTGTGTGGGGGGGGGGGGGGGTGTGAGCACGTGCGTGCGTGTCTGCACGTTAATTTGGTTGCGTTGACAGGCCGAGATGCACGCTAGCGCATCGGATCCAGGCCGTTTGAATTCTTAAGTGATAGCCGTCCCCTGCACGGAAGCTTTCTCATCTGCAATTGCTGCGATGCCATTGCGGTTATGCTTGAATCAGGGCCTGCAGGACGCTTTTATTTATTTATAAGTTATTGCCGTGGATGTCAGTACATACGCAGCCAAATATTTACGTGTCCGTAACGTGAGCGCTGCCGATCGGAGGTGTTACGATGGTAAATACGGCGAGGTGTTTAGTTTATTCATATATACAGGAGCGTAGTGGACTGTACACACAAGAGTACCGGAAACGTGGATCTGCCCATCGGAGGTGTTACGGAGCTATTTTTGCGAATCCGTCAAGTTTTTGGTTGTGTACGAATGAGCGCAATAACTTGTAAATCAATGAAAGCGTTGCGCTTACCCTGTATAAAGCCTTAACATGTTTACTTTCATTAACTTGAAGCGCTATAGTCTTGTATGATGCAAAGAATTACTTGGTGTCGTATGGTGATTTTTCCGTGACAATAGCGATATTGTAGCTGATGTCGAGTGGCAAACTAACGATTTGGGGATCGTTCACTGCAAAATAACGGGCTGGCAGGCGATCCATCTCCTTAACCGTCCTCGAATTGTTGGCCTACAAGTTGTATTGCGTGTGTCGGAGTCAACACGAGTTGGCTGCACTGTTAGTGCAATTTAGTCCTGTTTCTAATTAGCGTGGACTGTATGCTATTCTAATGCAAGGATGTTGATGAACATGTAAAGTTTCATTAGCATGTACCGTATACTCTTCCAAGCAATATTTACATAAGTTGCTTTCGATGCCCTTGCAATTGTGCACATGCACAAAGAGGTTATAGTGCCTGATTACTGTGCTGCTTGACATTCCTCACTATCAAGACCAGTACTACCTAATGGTGGCTCGTATAGTGGCATTTGAGTATGGTGATGGCCAATATTATGGATAATGAAAATGAAGGTTGCGCCACTGACCAATGACTGGTTAGAATTCATGCTAGAAGCCCAACTGGTACACCTGTGCACCACACACACTGACATACATGTGTTCTACTGCCAGGACCATTCTGATGCTCAAGGGAACTCATATCATCCTGGTTGTGTGTGTGTCCTGTAAAAAATGTAATTTTTAGTGTTTTTATGTTATAGTTGTTGTGCTTTCTTACTAGTTAGTCTGCTTATGTAAAGATGGAGGGATGGGTGTAACTCCAATCATGCTTGGCTGATGTCATCATTGCTGAGTGAGACTTAGGTTGTGACATTACCATTCACCCCTACCATTCTGGGGGTGACATCACCTCTCACTACTAAAACCCTCCTACCATCTTGGGTACATTATCACTACTTAGTAGCCACTAGCCACGTGGTGCATGTCTCTGTCCCACTAGTCACATGGTGCATGTCTCTGTCCCCACCCCTACCATCTTGGATGACGTTATCACCACCCACTCCTAATCATCTTGGGTGGGTCATGCCAAAATGGCAGGTACAGCAGTCATCACTGCCAACCCCCTCAAACTTTTGGGCTGAGAAATCCTATTAAGGTCACTAGCCGCATGGTGCAACCTAGAGATCCACTGCCCTCCCCCCCCTCCCCACCACTTATGCTTGGAGGTCCACTGCCCCCCCCCCACCACCACATATACCTGGAGGTCCATGGCCCCCCCCCCCCCCCCACCACCACATATACCTGGAGGTCCATGGCCCCCCCCCCCCCCCCACATATAGTATGATACTATCAATTTTCCAGGACAAGCAAAAGAAAAGTAATGCTCGCATTGAAATGTATGACTAATTATAAATTCAGTGCCTAATAACTTTATGATGGATAGTCTAATTTAATATGCGCAATGATCATTTGATTGAAGCTCTTTGGAATTAACGGAAGATCTTAAAATTGAAAACTTGAAAAACTACCCAGAAGGGTGATTTTGCTGGACACTGTCCCACATACATTAAAACTATTCAATTCCATTATTGTGGACACCATTTTATAGTAGGTTATAATTTTTAATGTTAGGCCTGTTACATGTATGTGCATTCAGTCAGTAGTTGTGATGCATTCAGTTGAGGCTGGCATTACATGATGAGGTGTGTGGTATCTTTAATGATGTCTCTACATGCTTGACTGTTATATGCAGCTCTATAACAATGCTGACTGCATTGGTGACTGCTGTGCTGACCTTGCTACTTAGCAGTATGATGCCTTTTGGAACTGCTGTTCCATTGAGCTCATTATACTCTTATGGATCAGCTGCTGGTGATATAGCACTGCCTCCAAATGATGATAACTCTTCTTTTCCAATCACACTGCCTACTTCGTTTAATTTTTATGGAACCTTCCATAGCACAGTATATGTAAGTTGGGCTGTGTATGTTATTTGTAGTGCACTCCTGGTTGCATTGGGTTCAATAGCTTAATGTGCTCCAAGTTTGAGTTGTACTTGCTTTAGAATTTGCATTATGCATTTTGTAATTTCAGGTGAATAACAATGGTGACTTGTCCTTTGGAGTGCCATGGTCAGTCTACACACCAGCAGCATTTCCCATTCCAGACTATCCAGTGGTAGCAGCTTATCATGCTGATTTGGACACTAGAGGTACTGGCAGTGTGTGGTACAGAAGTACAGAAGATCCCACACTTCTAGCAAAGGCTGCGAGTGATGTACAGTCCTTGTCTGGAACCTTTAGTCCTCAGTGGTTGTTCATTGCAACCTGGGATCATGTTGGACACTTCGACAGGGGAACTGATAAGGTATGCAAAATGAAAACTTGTATTTGTTTGTTATCATCACATCCATCAACCCTATTGATCTACAAGGGGCAGTGCCTTAAGGTCTGGTAACCCTATCTCCATATTTTATATCATGGGGTTATGATGGTTAGGTTGTGCTTACACATGTGTGGGCAAGAAACTGGAAGAAAATAATTTTGGGCCTGCATGATTGGATATCATATGGATCAAGCATTTTCAACATGAGTACTTGAACATGGGAAGGAGCACAGACTTTGATTACACATGAACTAGAAATATTTAATTGGCAAGCCAGCAACTTTTGGCCTGGGTGTAGCCTTTCCACTTAGTCCCACTACTTAAAATAAAGCTTGGGCTACAACTAGGCTGGCAGCTATGGCAGCTGAAATTAGGAAGCACAGTGTTTATGATCATAACTTGGCTGGGTATGAATACACTTGGCCTATGGTTGCTGGCGTGTAGAAGCCCAGGGCACCATTTTACCAGCTTGCATGTCGTCTGGCCATCAATTAGCAAATCAATAACCATCTCCTCTATGTAGCAGAGACTTAACTTAACCAATATGAGCAAATGCCAGAGCTTTATTTTCACGTTCAGGCCCTTGACAGTCTGAGGGTGGAGATTAGCTATGGGTATTGCATGTATCTTCTGTGGTAGTTGTGATATACTCACGTAGCCCTATCGCTGATTCTGACAGAATGAGTATACCAACTGATTATCACATGATATCACACTATTAACCTTTAATCTCCAACCATCCTAGATCTAGGACGATCGTCCTAGATCTAGGATGACTAACTCAGCTGCTGAAAATAAGGAATGCCTGTTTTGAAAATTCTGAAACAGCTCTGCCTTATCTAGATAAGTCCATGCTACTTAGAAATGGCCATTATGGTTTATCTTGTATCACGAGATAAAAGCATCCAAACGTTGCGCATCCATCAATTTGCGGGCATTTCCGCGAAAATGGGAAAGAACTTTGCCATCGATGAGGCTGTTGTAGGGAAGTTTAAAAGGAATCTGATTTGTTCTAGAAGTGTTGTGCATGTCGTAGGAGCATGTCATAAGTGTCGGATTAACTTTAAGTGGTTGAACGACATGACCACAGAGGGAAAAGTCGAGGGTGTTCATAAAGATGGCTCAGTTGGAGATCAGGCGGTACAATAAGCAGAAGAGTTGTGATCTTGGTGAGAATAAGGTTGTTCAGAGGCCTCTACTAGACATAAGGAATGCTACAGCACCCTCAGCTGTAATGAGGAGCTGACAAGAGAAGCGATCAAAGGGAACAGGTTTGTATAAATGGGGGGCGTGGTTCATGCATTATGGAATTACTTTTGCATTATCTTGTTACATTTAGGGACGAAATGGAGAATGACCACTACAGCCGGACTACTTAGGGGGAAGGGCATGGTATTGCTGTAGTTGTAGGAGGAAGTGGCATAGTGCAGCAGATACTCTGTACTGCCGCCATGCATGCACAGAATAACATCATTGTATAGCAAGTCAGTAACATTGAATGTCTCTATACAAAGGGGCTGTTTGCATGGGTATTGGCTGTACAACCAAAAAGTGTTCTATCACTTGTTTATTTGAAGAAGGAACTGTTCAAGTTTAGTCTACCTGCATCAATTATGGTACCATGCATGTCGTGCCATCTTTTATATTACGCACAAGTCCTTTGCATTTTGCTCCGCTAGCTCAAATTTACTCAGTTTCAGAGCTTCAGAAGGTCGTGTAATGTCCACAATGATTTGATGAATTCACCATTCCTTGGTATCCATACATCCATTGTTTTGCCCCAATGTTGTTGCCATGCCTATCATTGTATGGTACACCAGGTTTAAGTAATTATAAGTATGCTGCTGGGTATCTAAGGAGAATTGGCCAGGGAATGTGTGGTTGATTCCCCAAATTCCTTTGGATTAAAACTACATCAACTTTATTTGGGTGCACAGCCTTGAAATGCTTCTATGTGTTGGTTGCAGCAATGTTGCTACAATAGTACCACAGTTTTCCATACTTGCATTGTCTATCAGTATTACCTTACAAGGTGTTAGCCACTAACAACATTGAAAACATTACATTACATCTGATTAACAGCTAATTGTATTCATTAAATTTCAACAATATTTGATATCATTAAACTAACATGTAAACACAAAATGCATGCAAATCATTTATGGTGCTGGTATTGGCAGATATCTATTTTCGTATTTTCATAGGTGGGAAAGGGTTAAATCCTAATTTGTTAATATATAAGATTATTGCTTTTATTTTTTTAAAATTCATTAAAGTATGTTCATTTAAAACATAACAGAGCAAGTACAATACAACTTAATACACTTTATAATTCTATATTGTCTTTGATGGGTAGGCATCTACCCAGGATGGCCCTTGAGATGGCTCGGACGAGGGTGAAGTTTAGCCTGCCATACATTTCACCCAAGATTTGGCTCTTGTGGCAAGAGAAGGTGGTGGCAATGCAGGATGCAAGGCGGGAGAAGGTGGCTTGAGCATCTTTGCCCCAGTTGCCGTATGTCTCTACAGCAAGTGGGATACAAACCCATCCCAGCTCAGAGCATTTGGGGTCATTTGCTCCATGCTTTTGCACCTCTGCCTCAAGTGCTGCTGCCCCCACTGACATGCTTGCCTCAGGGAGAATGGAGACAGACAATGGGGATGTTACAGTCACATCAAAGGCTGCATGCCTTCCTCTGTCCCAATCCAAAGCAAGTATGTCAGCTGGTCGAGTACGGCTGTGATCAGGTGTAAGACCACTGCCTTTCTCAACCCTTACTACCTGGTGGGCACGACGACAGAATTCCAGCACGAGATCTCTGGGGCAATTGTGACGAGATACCACATCTCCCCCTCGCTTGCAAGTGGCGGCGTGATTGCCCAGCCGGTCAAGTGCTGTATCTGGACATAAAGAGCAGGAGGTTTCCCTTGCAGTGTCCACCCCTAACCACCATTTCAAAGCTGTCTGTAGCTCATTGGGGTGAAGATGAAGATCCAGTCCAGTAGACGGAGTGACTAACAGCCAAGATGAAGCATGTGGGGCTGACACGGATAAAAGACATACCATGTCTGCAGGTGTTGATGCGTCATAAAGTTCTGAAAATTGATGGTCCTCTATCTTCTCGGATAGTGCTCTCTGCTGCATGGGTGATGCCAATATGGATGCCACAGTAACCATCTCAGACGGGGAAACAATATTGTTGAAACTATCAACCGCGTGAGCAAGGTGTTTGTGATCCCTATTAGCATAACCAGAAGAACAAAGAGAGGCAATGTAGGCAGCCGAAAAGTGGTGAGAAACAGAGCGGAGTCCCAAACCACCATGGCTTAAACTGAGCTGAGCCTGCTGCCATGTCAAATTGGATACTGGGACTGCAGTGCACAGGGTAAAGCACTCTCTAACTTCTGCATCAAATAGTTGCAAAGGGTCATAGGCTAGACTAGGAGGTGTTGCTCTAGCCAAATGGACCAGCTTACAGTACCCTCCACACATTCTCAAGAGGATTAGGGCAACCTGAGGATCAAAGCAAGCCACTTGTACCAGCCGTGACAACAGCTTCATGGCCTCAGTACGCTTGGAGGCAATGTAACTGGCGCAGAAAAGGTAGTCCCTAATTGGGGCACCAAGTATGACCAGGTGTGGTACATGAGAGACCTTCATACCTAATGGGAACATGGCGATGTCATTTTTGCTGAAAAGCTCGCACTTAGGCAAGTTAATGTGCAGGCCCAGTGGTGGTCCAAGTGTGTCAATTAATGATAGAGCGCGGAGAATAGCTGACTTCTTACCTGCTAGCACACCATCATCCAGAAACCAAGCATTAAAAAGCATTGCAACACAATCATCATCAGCGTCAATGGCCATTGTGATCTTCCGCAAGACCAAAGAAAAGAATAAAGGGCCCAGTGGATCACCCTGCTGAACTCCTGATTGTGATGACAGATGACCCAAAGGGTGCCACAAGAGGGATGAGAGCCGTAGCACCAAGAAGCCCATGGAAGGAGTTCTGGGAAATGAATGGCACATTCATCCAGGAGGGCTTGCCTGGACACAAGGTTGAAGGCATTACGCATGTCCACCTTCACCACAGCAAAGTCATCATCCTCCCAGTGTTCCTCCGTGCATGTTCTAAGGCCATGAATAACCTTCTCTGTTCCTGAAGGGCAGGCAACACCAAACTGAAGTGGTTGGAAGAATTCAGTGGCCTTGTGTTTAGTAAGGGTGCACAAGCACTTCCCTGTCAGCCTCCTCAGAACTTCACCCACTGCAATGGGTCTGATATCATAGGCACTACCTTCTTTTAGCTTGTTCAAAGCAGTCAGATTGCCACCTGCTAGGTATTTGGAGACCAGTAGAGGTGCCTTACCTGATGCAAGAAGGGTCACAATGTCCCTGAGGGAGGAACATATGGAGGTGGGCAGAGGGATGCTTGCAGCATCCAGAAGGTGCTGGACTCGAAGACCTGAAGGACCAGCAGCAGTACCCTTGGGAAATGAACGCAAAGCTCCCAAAATGTCAAAATCAGGCTCAATGGATATGGGTGTCGATGGCACTTGAGGAGCAACAGGAGGTGGACAGCTGGGGTGTTTGGGAAGCAAAAGCTGCCATGTAGCATCATTATTAGGAGCTAACCCCGCTGATAGAAGAGTATTGCAAGCTTTTCCAAACATGCCTGCCTTTGCCAAAGAAACTGCTGCCTCTATCAGTTTATGTGGGACTTCAGCAGGGGTAGAACTGCTATGGTTTGTTTGAATGGCGTTTCCTTCCGCAAGGTTCCACAGGGTGCCAACTTCATTTCTTGTCCATAATTTGCACCAGACATCAATAGATGTGTGCTTGAGGCGTCTTCCTCTGCTTTTTGAGGAAGGCAAGACACATTTCGGCAACATGAACAACTTGAGCCAGGCTTCCTCAGAGTTCTCAATCAGGACCGATCTTAAGGCGACGATAGAACCCGAGCAAAGGCAGGGCGTGCCTTTGCAGGGACAAATCGTAACACAGGACGGCAGAGCTGACACACTTCCTCAAAGGACGGTAGGCCCTGATTGGGATCAATAGGAGATGAAACGGATACGGCCGGATGAATGGCTAAAGATTTGGCCTGTCCCTTGCAGCATCGTGAATGGGACGTGGCCCTTGAGATGGAGACTAGCTGGTGGCAGGAAGGGCAGACAAAAAGATGCTGGTCCTCCAGCCACGAACTCGGGACCTTGCCGGAGTAGTATCCACTGGCATGTAGGGACATGTGCTGATGCCACATGGAAGGAGCCACGAAGACAGAACAGTCCGGGACCATGCACTTTTTTTTTCGGCCGTGGGGTTCTAGTAGAGGACTGAAAAAGAGTGTAGATACGCCGAGTAGGCGGTTGAGTCGTTGCCGGGAGTGGAAGATTAGATAGCTGAGATGATGGCGAAGTAGGTTGCTGCTGGTTGACCTTGAGCGGTGATGGTATTAGAGCCTGGGTTGACGATGACATTGAGTTAATGCATGCTGCTACCTTAGAGGACTCCCGAGATTTTATAAAATATTTATTAAGCCATGTTTAACTCTTTATAAATAACTACATAATTAATTCAATTAAAATCACAACATGTAATTGGTTAATTAATTGAAAGAGCACTAACTAGCAGAACCATACAGGATTGGATCTGGCTAGGTCAATTATAAAAATTCTCCTCCTGAATGCTCTTCATGTAAATGTAATCATTTATAGATGTCACTCAATGCAATCATTTATAGATGTCACTCAATGCAATCATTTATAGATGTCACCCAAACCGAATTTGTTTATCTCATCATATATAATGTTTGAAGCATAATGTATGCATAAATCAGAGTACAGTTATAGGACAGTGTTTTACTAATGTTCCCCTGAAATAGAGCACATATGGGTGTGAAGTTACAAGCAAAAACAGAAACTGATTAACTTTCATCACAGCAATAAACTAATTCTGATGCAGTTATATTAGAAAATAAATGAATTGTTATTATAATTTCTTCTCAACTAATATTTATTTGGAGACCATAATAAAATATTAAGTTAGAAAATAAAATGTTTATTTCAATTAATTTCGAAGCTGTAATATGGTGGTCCTAGATCTAGGACCACTGCCTGGAGATTAAAGGTTAAGTACCCTGAATCACGCATGTGCTGCATACAGATATGACACTCCTCTCTCCTTAATATCTGTCTGTTGGTGTTCTATTTTGTCTCAGCTGATACCGATGTCTAGCTAATGCCACCTCTAGCTGGTTTTCTAGTTATTTCCATTCTTTCATCTGTTTCCCCTTCTGTCATGTCCTGCTCTATCTGTACTCTCCAGAGCTGTACGCTTTTCTTCTTTCTTAGCAGACTGTGTCATTTGTTCATCGTCTATTTCACTTTCACTTCCCCCTGATTTTGTTACTCGCTCCTCTGCTGTTCTGAGATGGTCGATATGTCGTCTCCACATTCTCCCATCTGCTAACTCCACTATATTGATGCCATTCCCAAACCCTGCTTTATTTTTCCTTTTATCCATTTCTCCACCACCCCAAAATTTCTTGCTCACACAACGTTATTTGGCTCAAACCCTCTCTCTCTCTCGTACTTTGTCATGCCACTCTTTTTGTTCTTGCTTCTTTCGCATGATCTGCTCCGTAGTTTCCCAAAGGAGATCCAACCTGGTCCTCAGCTCTCTCTATAGAAAAAGACTACCAGGGGACACCTTAGTAACAGTGTGTGGTGTACTGCGATATGCTAACAAAAATGAAGACAATCAATGTTGCATGCTTGCCCACTGTTCTTCATTGCATTCATCACTCTTTTGAATGACTGCATGAAACGTTCACTAGTCCATTTGTCGCTGGGTGATAGGGGGCACTAGTTGGGCAGAACCGCATTTGGTTGGGTGGTAGGGTAACTATACATACCAAGATTTTGTGCAGAACTGTTATGTAATATTGTTGTGAATATATATATAAGTGTTAGGTAACGTGGTAATGATGTGGTTTACCACCACATGCACACTGTACTGAACTTGTATGGCAGCTGCAGCCTACAAGTCATAGGGCTATATAGTATAAAACCGCTATTGCTCCATCCAGCTGTTCTTGCTTCATACTTGTATAGTTCAACTCTTCAGCTGCCTTGGTAACACAATCGCTAATAAAACGTCTTCGCTCCATCAAACCAGGGTACTAGGAAACCCATAATTATCTCACATCAGCCGCTAATTGGGTGATAATGAACCCACTTGAACGCTGCAATCTGATTGGACTGCAATTCCCATTGCAGCAGCACAAATCTTGGTATAGGCTTGTCACCCTACCACCCGACCAAGCGCGGTGGTAGGGCCCGCCCGACTAAGGGGGCACTTCGAATATGCTATATTCCATTATTTAACATGAACTCTTCGAACTCCTTTGCAACAAACTAAGGCCCTTTATCGGAACCAACTGTTCTGGCAGCCCATAGGATGCAAAGATGAGACGAAGGATCTCTACATTCTTTTGCACTGTTGTACTTGTCATCTTGTGCACTTCTGGCCATTTAGAGTGAGCGTCCATCATTTAAAAAAAAAACAAAACATTTTCCCACCTACCAGTTCCACAAAGTTCACATGAACTCTTTGCCATGGCCTCTCTGGCTATGTCCAAGGTTGCATTGGAACCAGCTAAAGATATGGATTGCTTTATGGCCTGACAACATTCACATGACCTTCAATGCCCCGATTTATGTTAGGCCACCACATATTCTTATACTTCGGTCGGGCTTTGGAACTGGTACAATGGGTGTTGCCCATTCACTGTGATTGACAGGACAGATAACTCCCGTTTTCTCAAGCCGCTCAAGCTTCATTTCGATCTGTTCTTTTATCTCAAAGAGTACTGATCTTGGCCTACAAAAAACGGGCTGGGCTTCCCCTTTCAGGACAAGGCTTGCTTTAAACGGATGTATCTCGCCTAGGTTTCATTAAACACTTCTGGAAAATCTTTTACAAAGCTTCCGTCTAAATCTGCTACTACCTTTCCTTTATTCTCTGCAACCAACTTGCTGTTTATTGTGGGCGGGATTACCAGTGCGTTTATTTGATGCCATTGTATTCTAAACATCTGTGACAAACTTTTTCCCGCCACCACAGCTAATCAACACTGCCTTTCCTGCTCTCCCAGCCTGACCCTTATCAGAACTTCTCCGCATACCTGTATTCTTTGAGTAGTATAAGTGGCCAGCCTCAATGCAGATTCAGCCAGCAGTAGTTTGGGAAACTTTTCCGATAGGTATCTTGGGAAATGATAGACACTGCGGCCCCCGTGTCTATTGCCATCACTGATCACAATTTCTCCGTTGATCTCCATATTCACCATGTATGCGCTCGTTTCCGAGGTGCCCTGTGACTTAAACAATGAGCCCATTGTTCCCTCACATAATGTATCGATTACTTGATACCCGTGACTTCTGCTCTCGTCTTCACCTTGTTTATCCATCCACTTCAGCTCTTCTTTGTCCTGTCTTGCCTTACACTTTGCTTCAATGTGGCCATTCTTGTGTCACCTATAACATACTGCATTTTTACGACAATGCTCTGCTTGATGCCCCCTTTTCCCACAATGCCAACAAACCGGTCCACCTTGTGCCCGACTACTACCATGATCATGAACCTTCTGCACTAGTCCTTCTGAGACTTTAACTACCTGACTGCTCTTCTGCACTGCTTTCATATTTGCACTGCCTTCTCAAAGTCCAGGTTCGCTTCCTTTGTATACTTTCATTTGCCAGTCTACACATGATATGGACCCTCAACACCTCTGCCAAAAATGCTCCAAACGCAGACGTACCTGCTAATCGTTTAATTACTTTAGAACCAACTCCCCGTTACCTTGGTTATGATGGTTGAAATGGAAACGTTTGACCACAACCAGATGCTTTGGTTCGAAGTGTTCCTGAAGGGCTGCCACCAGCTGTTCATACGTCTTATCTCCGGGTACTACAGGGTGCAGCAAACTCCTGAGCAAGGAATACATCCAACTGCCAATCACGCTGATTAGTACTGCCACTCGTCTCTCTGTTGGAATCTCGTTTGTGCTGAAATACTGCGCAACTCTTTCCAAATACACCGTGATAGACTCCAGTTCCGACCGAACTCTGATATTTGGCCTACGGCTAAGCAGCCATCCCACCCTCGTTGCCAATGTGATATAGTCACGTGGGCCTATCGTTGAAACTGACAGAATGGGTATACCAACTGATTATCACATGATATCACTCTATTAAGTACCCTGAATCACGCATGCACTGCATACATGATAGTTTCATATACGACAGTAGTTTGGCAAGTTTCTTTTGCCAGAATTTATATAAAAATAATAATAATTATTTGCTTATTGTGTGTAAAAATTATTTTTTCTTCTGCTTGTTTGCCGAAAAAAGATATTCTAATCTTTATATATGTAAGGAGGAAGTTCTTTGTATGTAAGAAGGAAGTTGTTCTATATCATCACATTCTTCATGGCAATCTGTTCAGTAGCTGTATTGGTCAGCAGATATACTTACTTCATCGGTGCGTCATTGTAGAATGAGAATCTTTTGTGTTGGTATAAAATAGGTAACATTCCTAGCATAGGCACATTGCAGGTCACATCCTAAGTGCTCTTCCCATAATGATGGACCCCTCTCGCCCTAAATTTTGCATCTCACATAATGAGCTGATGTATCTATGACAACAATAATCACTATACATGTTATTGTAAAAAAAATGTTTATGAAGGGCATTTAATAAAAAAGAACGTTATTTCATACTCAGACCAACACATTTCAGTGTATCCTGGCCACAGACAATATCAGGTCATACATAATATTCCTGTATGCGGATGGTTTGATACAGTGGCCACCAACTGGAGCACAAGTTGGGCTGAATGCTGGAGACAGCATAAACTATCTGAACGTTCCAGGATCACGTACACCCAGTATTCTTAATATTACTGAAATGAGTAATGTTGGAATAGGGGGGAAGTGGGTGTTTCAAGTTAGTCAAGGTATGTTTCAGGAAGTGGGTATGTTCTAGTTAATAAACGGAAGTGCTAAAAATGCATACTAATTATCATGCATGTCTGTTTTATTATGTCCTACAGTTATATCCTGTGGAGTCTTGTACAATTATGATGAGACTATGTTGCTCACGAATGATTTTGTGAAGTGTTATGACCAGCCATATTCATCATTGTCAACCTCAAGGGATTTAAATGCTTGTAATGGTTCCAAAGTGGTCTTTGTTGGCGCCAAAAGTTCTAATTTTACAAAAACAATTGCAATTGGAGCATTTGGAACAACTAATGTTCTTGCACTTACAAATTCAACTAGCACAGCTTACTATGACCCTGGAGGAGCTTACTGGTACCGATATCCATCATACAGTTTTGGCTTTGCATCCTCATCCAATGTCACCTTGACAACCTGTGACACCAGTGGTCTAGGCAATGATGACTGTGCTCATCGTTTGTGCTGGCACCTGGACCAAAGTGGTGGTGGATGGAGAGCTGGATGTGCGACATATTTAGATAATGATCCAACTTGGAGAAAAGTGATTTATCGAGGGAGTGCTGCACCACCATGTTTCACAGGTACAGTATTCCTGTGTACAGTTATTTCATTGTGTACAGTAATTTCATTGTGTGCAGTAATTTCATTGTATTGATTTCATCTTTATTATAGTTGAAGTTCAGTTTTTTTTAGTGAGGTTTTAAAAACTGCACTCAAAATTCCTGTTACAGACAATGAATTATTCCAATTGTGTAGGAAATTATATTACTGATTGGCTTGCATATGTGCTCATATACTAATGGCATATAATTGGCACAGTATATGTTACAGCTTATGACTAAAAGGGTGACCTTAACATGATACAGGGTGTTTGTGAAAGAACCCAACACTTTTCAACCACTATAACTCAGGATTGAAATTAATTAACTGCTTCGTTACTTTAATGTATGTTGCAATAGTTAGCCAAATACTAATAATCCAATTTGATTTTAATTATAAGCGGTGAAGTAATTGTATCAAAACCCTCATAAATCAAAATATTCAAAGCCCTCTATTATTAAAGTTATTCAAGATTATGGTTAGATATTTAGAAGGGAGTTGCAGGCCATATTTTTTATTAATGTTAGGGGGAAGGAAAAATACGACCTGGTAGTGATTGGCAATGTTTTAGTGAGTATGCGCTAGGTCATTATGGTAATCGCATACTGTAGTAATATTGTCTGTAAATTTTCCGTATACTAGTTTCTCAGCGCTAGCTTTTCCCAGTCCCAGGCCGTCGCGCCTGTATGGATTTCACCACAAGCATTTTCCTAGTAACCATGTACGTAACTAGGTGGATTATTTTTGTGTGCACAGTGTGTATTTCGAAAGGAACACTATAAAATAACAGCTGTTTCCATTGGACAGTGCCCACCCATTTTTCAAGGGTGGGCTCGTGCTTTTATCCCATGTCGGCTCATGCTGCTCTCATCCCCAATCCTCATAGTGGTTAGGGTGGTGGTGAAGGGGCACAACATGACCAATCAGCACTTGCAGCAGAAAGTATCTAATAGGATATGACCATATTTTAAATGTCATTATAAACCTTGACCCAATTGTTTAGCATCTTGTCATGGAAGAGGACAAAGTTGAGCAGTTTTGTATATGTCAGACGTTAAGCACCGATCCCTTATTCACAGTGCACCATCCCATTTCCCCCCACCTTCTTCTTGGATTGCATAGTTCACAATAGTAAAAGCTCAAAGAGCATTGATTACCCTAGTAGTTTCAAGTGCCAGGTGTGAAGTAATAACTGATAAGTTAATAGTCTATGGCTAATTAGTACTGTAGTAACTGGTCAACAAGGACCTACCATTGGATCACGCACAGTGATAAGTATAGTTGGGTATTATACTGTAATCAGTTTAGGGCATATACAAGGACTATCAATTGATCTAGACTCATGGCGTCTAGAACGAGCTGTTCTGTGTTATCTGGTGCTTTCTTGTAATTGACCTTGTCATTGTTGTGTTATGATACATATAGACATGGGTGGATAGGGTACTGCAAGATCATAAACCGGTCGAGGCTATTAATTGATCAGAGTTGGTTGATTTAACACTTTTGGATAGTGAAGCTTTTTGAAATGCTATGATGTCAGCAAAACCAATACCTTCAATATAGATGAAATTTTAGGGCTAGCTCATGCTTTATTATCACCACTGTGAAAAACATGGTGATATAAAGGATTTGTTGACAATATGTTTTATAAAGCAAGGTTAGGAAAATTGTAATAATCCAATGTTTAGTACAGGAAAAATTACCTTCATGCAAACATTTATTGAAATGGAACTTCTATTGTTTGTGGTACACTAGAATACATACCTAGAACTGCTGAACTTCAATTAATTAATAATGCCAATGAATAGCTTTGATTATCACAGTGATAAGAACTTGATTGCGATCACTTGTTCCACTCTTATGGATTCTTTCACTTCTTCCTATGTAAGGTTAGCAGCACTATTTCACTACAAACATTGCAGTTGGTGGTGGTACATTAACATTTGATCCCAAAATGACATCCTGGGATTCGGCAACAGCACATACAATAACTGTGGCTATAGTACGAAAGCCATATTTAGCAGATCAATACTCAGTTCATGACTATGATACGAAAATTTGGGATTATATTCAGTCTCAATTGCTGATGTGCCATGTTATAGACAAATTTTTATAATGCAGAAAAGAAACAATAAGGAGCCACACTTTCCACGCTGACTGACCATCTCTGTGTATGATAGCCTTCCCAGTGCAGTCAACACTTAAAAAGTATGAAACAGAGGCATGATGATTACAGGTCGGTCGGTAGGTAAGGGTGTGCTAAGGCAGTGTGGCGGAGCAAATGGACCAGTACAGCGTGAACATGGAGGCCTTCACACCTTATACATCGTGCTATGCACCAAAGAGAACAAAATGTTGACATCTAGATAAAGCTGGCTTGCCCAAGGCTATTTATAAATTTGGCAGGTATCATGCGTGGGATGCATATTTGTTTAAGCAATTATAAAGTCTAATAATACGGGTTGTCTAATACTCTTATGGAATTAGACCTAAAAGACATACTCTCTTTCATGTGGTTGTACCAAATGGGAAGTGTCACCTGTTGTTAAGCACATGCTATCATAAAGGGTGTGTCTGTAAGTAGTTGAACAAGCCACTGCTATTTGGCATGGGATAACAAATGATGGTCCTTGATGGTGGTGATATATGGACACATGGATATGGGGAATGTTGGTAGCATGTTACTGTGAGATTAGGTGGGTGATGTATATGAAAGTCACTCTGAAAGTGGCTCTTTTTATCCTGTGCTCTCTGTAATAGTTTGGTTGCCTACCACATCAATTTATTGTCAGCAGGACACTTTTAAGAAACTCATGTATCAAGTAAATAAACATTCCTTCAATAAAATGAGGATTTCTGGGGTAACCAAACCCATTGTGTTAAAGGCACCGAAATGTAGTGTGCTATATATTAATGTTCATTCATCTTGTTTCCTTCTTTGTTGCCTTGATAATTGTATCACCAACTTCCTTGCTGTAAATGGTTTCTTTATTATCTCACTAATGAACGCACAATCATGAATCATAATGAATCTTAAATGTAAGGGTGAAAGGAAAGACATTGGGTGGAAAGCTCCACTTAAGAGATTCTTGTCGAGGGGAACAATGTATCAACCCTTGCCAAGTGATGCATGTAATTGCCAGTCCTTTTGGTCATGTCGATGAAATCAGAAGTTAAGTAACTATAGCAAACAACTTTATATACTAACTGGTCCTCATAGTCATGCATATGTTTTTAGAGCCAAGAGCACCTGCCTGCCATTGCCCACTATACTTATTTGGTTTCACTATATTGCGAGCTGTGAAGTTATGGAAATATGCATGTACTGATTTTATTACAAATTGCCCAAAACAGTTCTATGTGAGGTATCAAAGTTGTAAATTTTGAAATCGTGCAGAGCAATTTTAAGTTATGGATTGGTCAGAACACAGTTGTTAAGCACAAACGTGCATCATATTGAAACTTGATGAATGTGCTCTGAGTGTAATGGAAGCTACACGTGCAGTTGCTACCATGCATACAAAGTCTAACAGTAGAATCTGTTTAGATGAGCATTAATCGGAACCTGTGGAAACATGTTTTGTATAGGATTGGTGGAGTATAATGAATTCCATTAAAGATGTCTTGAGGGACAACCAAGAATTCAATCACTTTTCCTACTTTGTTGTTATCGTATGATATCACAAACAAGAACAGTTTTACAGTGGTTCTGTGTCATAGCACTGCACGCTTTTAGATAACAAAATGCTTGTGCACACCTCTCGTACTCAGTCCCATTTTTCTGTTTGGTCGTTGTTGTCGTCTTCCTTCCATTGAGAAGAAGTCGAGCTAGAAATAGTTTTGAAATATACCAACAGCACCATTTGCTTTAGCACTTATTTGCATTTTATCCTTAGGGGTCATAAACATGCATGACACATGGGGAAAAATACAAAACAGAGTAGTACCTTATTTGGCATATAGGGCTAATAAATAAAACATCATGTCCCTAAGCCTTGTATCTACGATACAATTCGGTGACGTGTGGTAAGCCACACCTACACTTTCGAAAGACACCATTATCATTAGGACCTTGAGGTGAACCATATTGCTAAAAGACAGAGGTAAGAGGACAATCCAGCAGCCATTAAGGCATCTGGTATTGGAAAGACCCTGAGGCTGTCTGATTGGCTAAACGTATGCAATACCGACCTGTTCTTGCTTAAAGCGAACATCTGGGCAGAAGTGGTCTTAGAACCAATGATATGTAACTAGTTGGGTGTAGCCCAAATATTGCGTTCGGTTTGGTAGTTGGGTTGCAAGCTTTGTTCTGCTACAATGCTAGTTGCAGTCCAATCGAATTGCACCATGACTCACAGACTCTAAATACAGGTGTTCATATAAGCCAGTACTTGAAGTTCATGCATATTGCTTTGTGCCCTTGCTCTAGGTTCAGATTTGTTAAAACTGCTTAGCAGAAGGAGGGTGGGGTGAGGATAATCAATGGCACTGCTAATGGTCTTATTTTAAACTAGTCAAATTACTATTATTTCATTTCATGAACAAAACCTCATTAACAAAGTTATTAAAACAAACAAAGATGGTTGATATAGGATTAGAAGGCATTGGTGGAGTAAAAGCAAGGTTGACTGAAATGGAAATGGAAAAATGAAATACGCTTATATTTAGCACGATTGTAAGACTGCCAGGGTGTGCTAAATATAGGTGTATTTCATTTCCCCAATTCAGTCAATATTGTTCCTATGCCTTCCAACCCTATATGCACCCTACTTTCTCATAAAGATTTTATTACTTGTTATAGTATAATGATTATGATGTATGTCTACCTGGACAACCACCATACATGCAGACATAGATGAATGTGCTCTGGGTATAAGTGGATGCAATCAGATTTGTACCAGCACCAATGGAAGCTACATGTGCAGTTGCTACCTTGGATATCAAATCTCTTCTAACAATAGAACTTGTTCAGGTGAGCATTAATATTAATTGATTATGATGTATGTCTACCTGGACTACCTCGATACATGCAGACATAGATGAATGTGCTCTGGGTATAAGTGGATGCAATCAGATTTGTACAAACACCAATGGAAGCTACACATGCAGTTGCTACCTTGGGTATCATATCTCTTCTAACAATAGAACTTGTTCAGGTGAGCATTATTATTAATTGATTATGATGTATGTCTACCTGGACTACCTCGATACATGCAGACATGAATGAATGTGTTCTGGGTATAAGTGGATGCAATCAGATTTGTACCAACACCAATGGAAGCTACATGTGCAGTTGCTACCTTGGATATCAAATCTCTTCTAACAATAGAACTTGTTCAGGTGAGCATTATTATTAATTTGTTATGATGTATGTCTACCTGGACTACCTCGATACATGCAGACATAGATGAATGTGCTCTGGGTATAAGTGGATGCAATCAGATTTGTACCAACACCAATGGAAGCTACATGTGCAGTTGCTACCTTGGATATCAAATCTCTTCTAACAATAGAACTTGTTCAGGTGAGCATTAATATTAATTGATTATGATGTATGTCTACCTGGACTACCTCGATACATGCAGACATAGATGAATGTGCTCTGGGTATAAGTGGATGCAATCAGATTTGTACAAACACCAATGGAAGCTACACATGCAGTTGCTACCTTGGGTATCAAATCTCTTCTAACAATAGAACTTGTTCAGGTGAGCATTAATATTAATTGATTATGATGTATGTCTACCTGGACTACCTCGATACATGCAGACATAGATGAATGTGCTCTGGGTATAAGTGGATGCAATCAGATTTGTACAAACACCAATGGAAGCTACATGTGCAGTTGCTACCTTGGATATCAAATCTCTTCTAACAATAGAACTTGTTCAGGTGAGCATTAATATTAATTGATTATGATGTATGTCTACCTGGACTACCTCGATACATGCAGACATAGATGAATGTGCTCTGGGTATAAGTGGATGCAATCAGATTTGTACCAACACCAATGGAAGCTACATGTGCAGTTGCTACCTTGGATATCATATCTCTTCTAACAATAGAACTTGTTCAGGTGAGCATTATTATTAATTGATTATGATGTATGTCTACCTGGACTACCTCGATACATGCAGACATGAATGAATGTGTTCTGGGTATAAGTGGATGCAATCAGATTTGTACCAACACCAATGGAAGCTACATGTGCAGTTGCTACCTTGGATATCAAATCTCTTCTAACAATAGAACTTGTTCAGGTGAGCATTATTATTAATTTGTTATGATGTATGTCTACCTGGACTACCTCGATACATGCAGACATAGATGAATGTGCTCTGGGTATAAGTGGATGCAATCAGATTTGTACCAACACCAATGGAAGCTACATGTGCAGTTGCTACCTTGGATATCAAATCTCTTCTAACAATAGAACTTGTTCAGGTGAGCATTATTATTAATTGATTATGATGTATGTCTACCTGGACTACCTCGATACATGCAGACATAGATGAATGTGCTCTGGGTATAAGTGGATGCAATCAGATTTGTACCAACACCAATGGAAGCTACATGTGCAGTTGCTACCTTGGATATCAAATCTCTTCTAACAATAGAACTTGTTCAGGTGAGCATTAATTTTAATTGTTATATAATGATTATGATGTATGTCTACCTGGACTACCTCGATACATGCAGACATAGATGAATGTGTTCTGGGTATAAGTGGATGCAATCAGTTTTGCACCAACACCAATGGAAGTTACACATGCAGTTGCTACCTTGGATATCAAATCTCTTCTAACAATAGAACCTGTTTAGGTCAGCATTAATATTAATTGTTATATAATGATTATGATGTATGTCTACCTGGACTACCTCGATACATGCAGACATAGATGAATGTGTTCTGGGTATAAGTGGATGCAATCAGATCTGTACCAACACCAATGGAAGCTACACATGCAGTTGCTACCTTGGATATCAAATCTCTTCTAACAATAGAACCTGTTTAGGTCAGCATTATTATTAATTGTTATATAATGATTATGATGTATGTCTACCTGGACTACCTCGATACATGCAGACATAGATGAATGTGCTCTGGGTATAAGTGGATGCAATCAGATTTGTACCAACACCAATGGAAGCTACATGTGCAGTTGCTACCTTGGATATCAAATCTCTTCTAACAATAGAACTTGTTCAGGTGAGCATTAATTTTAATTGATTATGATGTATGTCTACCTGGACTACCTCGATACATGCAGACATAGATGAATGTGCTCTGGGTATAAGTGGATGCAATCAGATTTGTAACAACACCAATGGAAGCTACATGTGCAGTTGCTACCTTGGATATCAAATCTCTTCTAACAATAGAACTTGTTCAGGTGAGCATTATTATTAATTTGTTATGATGTATGTCTACCTGGACTACCTCGATACATGCAGACATAGATGAATGTGCTCTGGGTATAAGTGGATGCAATCAGATTTGTACCAACACCAATGGAAGCTACATGTGCAGTTGCTACCTTGGATATCAAATCTCTTCTAACAATAGAACTTGTTCAGGTGAGCATTATTATTAATTGATTATGATGTATGTCTACCTGGACTACCTCGATACATGCAGACATAGATGAATGTGCTCTGGGTATAAGTGGATGCAATCAGATTTGTACCAACACCAATGGAAGCTACATGTGCAGTTGCTACCTTGGATATCAAATCTCTTCTAACAATAGAACTTGTTCAGGTGAGCATTATTATTAATTGATTATGATGTATGTCTACCTGGACTACCTCGATACATGCAGACATGAATGAATGTGTTCTGGGTATAAGTGGATGCAATCAGTTTTGCACCAACACCAATGGAAGTTACACATGCAGTTGCTACCTTGGGTATCAAATCTCTTCTAACAATAGAACCTGTTTAGGTGAGCATTAATTTTAATTGTTATATAATGATTATGATGTATGTCTACCTGGACTACCTCGATACATGCAGACATAGATGAATGTGTTCTGGGTATAAGTGGATGCAATCAGTTTTGCACCAACACCAATGGAAGTTACACATGCAGTTGCTACCTTGGATATCAAATCTCTTCTAACAATAGAACCTGTTTAGGTCAGCATTAATATTAATTGTTATATAATGATTATGATGTATGTCTACCTGGACTACCTCGATACATGCAGACATAGATGAATGTGTTCTGGGTATAAGTGGATGCAATCAGATCTGTACCAACACCAATGGAAGCTACACATGCAGTTGCTACCTTGGATATCAAATCTCTTCTAACAATAGAACCTGTTTAGGTCAGCATTAATATTAATTGTTATATAATGATTATGATGTATGTCTACCTGGACTACCTCGATACATGCAGACATAGATGAATGTGCTCTGGGTATAAGTGGATGCAATCAGATTTGTACCAACACCAATGGAAGCTACATGTGCAGTTGCTACCTTGGATATCAAATCTCTTCTAACAATAGAACTTGTTCAGGTGAGCATTAATATTAATTGATTATGATGTATGTCTACCTGGACTACCTCGATACATGCAGACATAGAGGAATGTGCTCTGGGTATAAGTGGATGCAATCAGATTTGTACCAACACCAATGGAAGCTACATGTGCAGTTGCTACCTTGGATATCAAATCTCTTCTAACAATAGAACTTGTTCAGGTGAGCATTAATATTAATTGATTATGATGTATGTCTACCTGGACTACCTCGATACATGCAGACATAGATGAATGTGCTCTGGGTATAAGTGGATGCAATCAGATTTGTAACAACACCAATGGAAGCTACATGTGCAGTTGCTACCTTGGATACCAAATCTCTTCTAACAATAGAACTTGTTCAGGTGAGCATTAATATTAATTGATTATGATGTATGTCTACCTGGACTACCTCGATACATGCAGACATGAATGAATGTGTTCTGGGTATAAGTGGATGCAATCAGTTTTGCACCAACACCAATGGAAGCTACACATGCAGTTGCTACCTTGGGTATCAAATCTCTTCTAACAATAGAACCTGTTTAGGTGAGCATTAATTTTAATTGTTATATAATGATTATGATGTATGTCTACCTGGACTACCTCGATACATGCAGACATAGATGAATGTGTTCTGGGTATAAGTGGATGCAATCAGTTTTGCACCAACACCAATGGAAGTTACACATGCAGTTGCTACCTTGGATATCAAATCTCTTCTAACAATAGAACCTGTTTAGGTGAGCATTAATATTAATTGTTATATAATGATTATGATGTATGTTTACCTGGACTACCTCGATACATGCAGACATAGATGAATGTGTTCTGGGTATAAGTGGATGCAATCAGTTTTGCACCAACACCAATGGAAGCTACACATGCAGTTGCTTCCTTGGATATCAAATCTCTTCTAACAATAGAACCTGTTCAGGTGAGCATCAAAATAGACTGATTATAATGATTATAATATAATTATAATGATTATTATATATGTCTACCTAGTCCTTGGACCTCCCTGCAAACAATTGTTATGGTACATCACCCTTATACCACCCCTATACATTCAGTTGGTTTGATGGCGCTGTGCATGCTAGCAAAACTGTGCTACAGATGCATACTCAGAACCACATAGAACACACAAATAAAGGGCTAAAGTTTAGCGCCCAGAGCTTTTTTCACTTCCGAATGCCACTCGAGGACATAGCCATCTTTGGCTCACTTAGACCTCCAGCAGCCATGCATACCACTTGAAAAGCCCGTCCTCCACACCAGTATTGGCTGGTACGGTGGGTCCTCCACCCCACAGACTGTGCATACCAAATGCTTAAAAACCCAACTCAGACAATATCTCCAATTACAGCTCACTTAACCTAGTGTAGCTAAGGCCACCACTCTTACGTAGTTGCTGACCATCCCCCGAAAAAGCTTTCTTTGCGATGAGTGGTCTCAACACAGATGTACTCTCAGCAAGAGCATGGTGGTTAAGGTCGAGTCTAGTAAGACTGATCAGTATAGGGTTGGTACATCCGTAATGATTCCGTGCACAGGGCAGGTGATATGCCCAGTTAGTACGATGAACACTATTTCCAAATGGGTCAGGTAAAAGAAAATAGATAATAGATGCACCATCATCAAACAGCCTGGCCCAGCTAGGTCTGCCAACCTTCCAAGTTGGGATCCAACCCTCCAGGCTGAACAGTTTGACATGGAAACCAAGGTCATCAACATAAAAGGTTAACACCTTACTGCTATCCAAGGCAGCAATAGCGCAAGAGTCACCGATACTAAGCACTGGAGGCAGACACTACCAGTTGTTCTCCGCATGCCAGTCAACAGTGGGTGCATTGACTGCCCCATGACTTGATGATGCAAATCTGTCAACTGATTATGGGCCCACAAATCCAAACACAGATGGATCTATGTACTAGTCATTGTAATCCATAATACAACTTAGTCTGCAAGCTGGTTCTTATCACTGGATATCGACACTGGCTCAAGCCGGATATTGTAATGAATACATGCCCAAAACACCCTCAAAGCCTCCAGTGTCTTAGTGTCACCCACTTGCATAATACATACCGCATTCTGATTGTCTATCAATCAACACATCCTCAAATTACGTAGCACATATACCACATATTCTAGCACCCTTCCCACTGCAACTAATACCCTCCGTGTGGAAGTGTGGAACTCAGCACAGTGTTTTTTGGTAATAGTTACCCTGTGCAATATGCATGCCATGCTCTACTGTGTACCAACCATACCCTGTGTTTCTAGCATCTGAGTATGCACATCTAACTGCAGCAGGGCTAATTCCATTATTGGTTGTGCATTTAACTCATCAAAGGACTTGGTCCAACACTGAAGCTCTACACTTGCCTGGACACCATGCAGGGACATATAAAGCTTGAGTCATGAACCTGGCTACAGGGCCCCAATGCTAAACTCATAGATACGATTCACGATTGTACTCATCAGTACAATTCTACCTACGTGATTTGTCAGTTAGTCTATGTTGCAAGGCTCTAACTTTTTCCTAAGACACTGAAATATACCCTTTCTCTAAGCAAACCCAAGCCAATAGAGTGTCTGGTTGGCACGCAAACTGACCTTGCTTCATTACATACTCAGCTGCCCTTCCTAGAGTATCCCTTACTACTGCGCTAGCTGCGGTGACACAGCTCTCATTGGGCAAGGCAACAATACTATCATCCAAATACACGATTGCTTCTATACCTTTACTACACCATAAAAGCACCAATGGGTGCATTAGCTTAGTGAAAACGTACAGTGCAGAAGACAACCAAATGGTAACACCAACAACTTCATCACCATTCAAAACCCAAGTACTACAATGGTGCTGTACCATAGTATCAATCATAACTTACGATCAAATGAAAACTTCCACCATCTAGCTTGGACAATGTCATTGCCACATGTAGGTCTTCGTATTTGAACCTCTGTTTCCAGTGGAATCATTTAAAGTTTCTCAGATTCATTACCAGGTGCTTCTTCTTGCCCACCCTATCAGTGACTACTGATAGGGGGCTGCATACAACTGGCTGGTCTTCTGTCTCTCAATGTACCCATCCCTCAACAACTGATACACTGCATTGTAAGAAATCCAGCCTCAAGCAGTGGTGTACACTGGTTAAGCCGGGCATATGATGTAGGTAGGGAATAAAATGGGAGGACCATAACTATTCTCAACAGTATCCAACACTCATTATAAAAACGTCGTCTCACATTGACATCTTTTAACTGCTCCCCCCCCCCAACACCTGCCATGCACACCTTCCCTATCAATGGGTGTTAGCTTATTTGGTGTTACATTCCCCTTCCTTCGGGCACTCTTGTTGAAAATGGCCCCGCAAGCATGTCCACAGTGGGCTTCAACACCACACCACCAGTCATTTTGATAGCTACAGGGGGCTTCACTATGCTATAAGTAGTTGGCTGGCCCACGGGCGGCACTGCCACCTTTCTAGCTGATGCTTCCTCACTTGTCCCGGCCTCACTAGCTGATGCTTCCTCCCTTGTCCTGGCCTCACTAGCTGATGCTTCCTCCCTTGTCCCGGCCTCACTAGCTGATGCTTCCTCCCTTGTCCCGGCCTCACGTACACTTTTTTGCCATCCTCTGCTTCGCTGCTTGCTCTGCCTTTTCCATTTTCTTCTTGTCTTCTGAGTTGGAAGCTAATGCATAGTCTATTCCATCGCAGCGCAACCCACCTAAGGCTGATCAGCAAACTTGAACATCTTCTGCCTGCAGATGAGAGGACACGTATCTTCTTATATCACTCTCGTATCTTCGTTAGCTGGTCTGTTTCCTCAGTTGCCTCCACCCTTTCAAGCCTACTAGATGCTGAGGCCATCTGGTTGAGGAAGGACTACTGAACCTGATTTCCTTTCTTCTGAAATGAGTGGACTTCTTCCCTTTGGCACGCCGGCTCAGCTTGTGTTTCCTGCACCATGTGTGCCATATCTTCCTGCCTCTCATGCATGGTTTTCAAGCATTCTAGGTATACCAACCCCACCACCACGTGCTTTCAGACCAATTACATTGGGTGGGTGCTATTTAAGATGTCATCAGTTGGTGTGAATATGGCAGCATCATTCTGTTGAAGAAAAGTTGCACATTCACATTATTAACTGTTAATGTCTATTCCGATCTTATATTAATATCAAGTTATGAATTGCATTTGTTAACCTAACCTTAAAAATTTCATGTACAGATGCTTAGTCTTTTAATACAACCAATTTATGGAAGTTATGTCATTCATGACTCAAATAAGATGATGACGATATGCATGCTAGTCCACCAGAACAGTATTGAGCAACTAATGTAAAAGATAGTTTGATTGACTGTATGCTTGTATCTCAATAGAAGTAGACTGTGGAAAGGCACCGATCATAACTATGCAGCTCGAAAGTGTCTCTGTGGCTTTAGACTCACAAGTGACTTTATTATGTCTGGTGACTGGATGTCCTACTCCTGAGATTACTTGGTATAAAGATAATGTGGCTATTTCAACTGGGCCAAACATGGTCATTCAAGCAGCCACTCTGTCTGACAGAGGGTTTTATGCATGCAAAGCAGTCAATGAATATGGATATGCATTATCCAATGAAGCCAGAGTTTCTATAATAGGTTAGTTTGTATAATTATTATAAATATATGATATTGTATATCCTACTTCATAAGGTGTTTACCAGTATTCTGCACAGCTTGAGCTGAACATTTCAGCAACATTGGATATTGCTGCTGAGGTACTGGTCACATACCATAGTACTATGATTTAAACTAATTGGGGATGGCAGTCAAATATCAATTTAAAGAAAGTATCTATTGTTTTCTTCCAGCTGAACACATACCTTACAGGAAGAAATGTTTTGAACAACACTGCAAATATTATACTTGTAAACATAAGGTGATTTGTTTTTAGTAACCATGTCTTATTCTAGTCAACACAAGGCAGCGCACTTACATGGTGGAATACATATCTAATATAACGTACTATGCTTACACAACTCAGAACAGTTTGCACCAGATATGGTGATCTAGAAATGTAAAATGAATGTTTAGTGTGACATCATGCTTTCTGTGCATGCCATTGTACATTTCAAACAAGCTACAGTTCATTTAAATTGAAACCAGCTGTGTATTACCTTTATTCATGCATTTTCCTTAGTTATTCTGGTTCAAAATTAATTGTGCTTGTTACACTGGTCGAAAATGAGTCGATTTCCTATGATGCTTTCATAAGTGAACTACACAACCTTCTATCAGTTGCCCTGTTGAGTGTACGCACTCAAATCATCAATGTAGAACGATTTGGTAAGTAAAAATATCATGCATCCCTACTTTACAAGTGTTTCTCATTCACAAAAATAGATGGCTGTCCTCTCATCACCATGTGCAATAAAAGATATGTGTGGCCTGAGTCTGAACTTGGTTCTATTTATTCACGATATCCCTGCATTCAACGTCGTTGTGGAGGTACCTATTCCACTGGTGGACAGTGGGAACCTGTTGTAACTACATGCACTACTGACTACATATCATGTGCTGTTAGTGAATTGGAAAGCATTGTGAATGATGCACTTAATAACACTGAGGTCAGTGATTTTGCTATGACAATCTCATTCTCACCTGCATCATCATGTGCACAGGTCGCTAGCAGGCTTCTGCGAGGTATTGATAACTTACTAGATACGCATATAAATCATGAGGCTATATATCAAAACCAAAGTGCTAACAGGTAAGGCAAAATAACATTTGTACATTTGCGATGTGTTATAGTGTTTAATAGTGCATACTATTAAGGATTAGGTAAAAAAGAAACAATGGATAGTGTCGGATCCTTGCGCTTATGGTAGCTTTGGTGGTACTTGTCGATCCTGCGTAAAACATCATCAAGCTGTAACTAGGCTTTCATTTCAAGCTGTGTAACGAATGATGAAGTTGAGAGTAATTAACAGGCAGCATGCTTAAAATGATACCTTGAATTTTCATCAGGAGGCCTTCCTTTAGAGTTATCCTATATCACTGCTCATCTCCATATTGTATGTATGGGGTGTACTATGTACCCTGAAATAATCAATGCTCCAGTACTTACCTCCGGCTCCATATCGTGAAAGAATAAGAAATTCGAACCACACTTGCGACACGTGATTAATTATATATACATTAGAGAATAGCTTATGTGTGATTAGCTATTTTTAACCTCATGCCAAATAAGGTATTACTCACGTTAGTCAATTGCCTGAACAGTTAGCTGCCTACTAACCCTAAAGATAATATGCGGACACATCCTGACGACACTTGGCGTTCTTTACAAATATTCTAATGAGTTAGGCTAACCCAAAGGAAGAAGTAGACTATGACAAAAAAGAAAGTTTGGATGGGACTGAGCACGAGCAATGGGCCCCAATATTTTTATCTCCTAAAAGTGTGCAATCCCATGACATGGAAAGAACGCAGAACTTTTTGATATCACTCGATTGCCAAGAGGAAATAAGTGACAGACTATTGGCTGTCTTGCTTGACGAGAGTGACGTTTAAAAAACTGACTTTTCATACCACACAGTCACTCATGTGCATGCATGTAATTGTGCAAATCAGGTAGTAATTTTGACACAGTTATTTTCCTGCACAGGCTTATGGATGTTTTGAATTACTACTCCAACAATGCCATAGTCAATGAAACCACCGTGTTCACTGGAAAAACATTTGCCATTCAGTTAGAAGATGTTAATCTTTCCAATGGCTGTTTTGTTGGAAAGAGCTTCAGTGTCAACTTGGGATCTGTTGATATTGCAACAGAGAACAACAAAACAATTGACAGAAATGCTATTGGTTCAAATAGCACAGAAAACACTACAGCTTCTGTAAATCTTCTACCTGTAGTTTCCAATGACTGCAGCAAAATGGGACCATCAGTCTATAGACTGACATTTTACACATTTTTGACAAACACACTATTTCAATCTCCAGAACAGGAGAAGAAAGGCTTCAAACTAGGGTCCATTGTGTTAAGTGTTGGAGGAAGTGCTGTAAGTTTGGCAGAAAAACTTCACTTCTCATTCCAAGTTGTTAAGGTAAGGGGTGTACATCATAAGTGTGAGATGACAAGATGCATATATGTAGGATGCTAGCAATGCTGAAGCTGCACAGTGGACTAATGACTCAAACCAAGTTGGAATGTGGTCAACAGAAGGCTCCAAGGTTATAAGTAAACAAAACAACATATTCATAACAGAAACACAATTAAAAAACAACATCAATACTCGAAGAGCAACAAGAGTGTATCAGGGTAATTTTGGGATGCTCTTGGTGAGTTCGATTGATCAAAGTGCTTGGAATTTATCAATATTACATTTAAACATGTTTTTTAATTAGTACAAATAATTTCCATAAACAATTAGGATCTCAATCCTGGAAGTATAAGCTGTCCTGCGGCTGATGTACTTACGTTTATTGGAACTATCATCTCTATCATCTCCTTGGTCTTCTTTATTACAACGTACCTATGTTCTAAGTGAGCATTTAAAGAAGTTGTTTCATTCGCACTGTACCATAGCTGATATAATAATATGTTATATATTTATAATTACGTATTGCACATGTCATTTCTTCTCAGACCACTGCGCAGATCTGAACATGGACAATTGCTCATTAACATGTCTTGTGCACTGCTGTGCCTGTATGTAGTGTTCCTGGTAGCTGGTTACACTACTTCTGTTCCTGCCATATGTGGAATCAGTGCAGCTTTGGTTCACTACTTCATGCTGGTGTACTTCATGTGTACTGCAGCTGAAGCAGTGTTTCTGTACATTAAATTAGTGAAGGTCATGGGAAACAAAGTGAATAGATTTCCACTTAAAGCAGGACTAGTGTCATGGTGTAAGTCTTAATGATTTAACATCAAGATTTAATTGTGCATGTCTTCATGCTTGTAGTGGTGCCTCTTGGTGTTGTGATTGTATCAGCTGGAGCTGGATATCAGTATTACTACAATCCAAATTAGTGAGTTGCCATGCTTTAAATATAGCCATGAATTTTCTTTGCATGACAGTCGCATGCATTACATTGATTTTGTTGATAATGATGCTCCTACTCTGTTCAGCTGTCGAGCTACTGGTCTTCCGTTCTACCTTGGATTTATTTTGCCCTTCCTTGCCATCTATGTGTTCAACTGGATTGTCTTTGTTGTGATAATGATTTCAATTGGAAGACATACAGCTAGGTCAGCAGCTGTAAAGCAAGCAAGTGAAAGCAGTGGCAACACCTTCTCTCTAAAGAACGTACTAATAGCAGCAGGTTTAGCTCTGGTGTTGGGGCTTGGCTGGGGCTTTGGTCTTGCAGCAAGCAGTCATAAGATCAGTGCTCTGGCTTGCACATTTCAATTTCTATTCAGTGTATTTGTGAGCTGTCAAGGGTTTCTCCTTCTCCTCTTTCACGGCGTGCGAAGCAAAGATGCTAAAAAGGTTTGGCGGTCGTGGATTGGTCTCCACACCAAGTCATACTCTGTTGCCGGGAGCACATTGGGGGAAGGTGGCACGATGCAAAGCAGTCGTCTTCGCACAATGCCACATACTTCTCACGCTACTGATGAGCCATCAATTTCCCTGGATGAGAAGTTGTGTAGTGGGTCTGAAAAGCACACCACAACTGAAGAAAAGTTTGATGGTGACACATTACTTGACACAAGCTGTCTTGGGCCTGAAATGGTTGCTGCTGAAGCAGAGGTGGAGGCAGATCTACCAAAGAAGATTCACAGGAGATTCTTGTCACTTGAATTGTTGAAGAAGGATACAATTGGAGGGAAACCTATTTTTAGGAGTGAAATTCAAGTGACGAAGCATCTTCTTACTACCGAATGTGACGATACCCATTGATTTCCATAAAACGTGTGCAAAGGACAACTAAATACTGTTTGGTTGATATATAGCTGCATTGTTTTCAGTGTTTTCTAGATGATTTTTGTAGCTTATACTATCAATAAGGTCATGCTAGGCCTACAAACATTTGAGGATGGTGATCATTTAGTGCCTGATAAATAGCTATTGTATGTATTGCCATTTAACATTTTTAATGACAGTACTTTGAAGCCTTCATTCTGGGCGAATGAGGTATGATTGCATCCATTAACATTCAAAGCACACGTTATAATTGCAGTTAATTTTAAAAGGACAGAGTGCTAGTGAGGAAGAAGTCTCTTTACTGCACTGTCTCGATCTGCAATTGATATATTATATCACTGCAATTCAGTTGGTTCTAAAATCTGCTTTGACGTCTGCACTGCACAGTGTAACCAACTAATGAATGGTTTACTCTCTTTTTTACCTGAACCACCCCAGTCACTAAAAAAAAGGATGACTCAGGTGGGTGGGAAACGAACTTACTTTCGTTAACCAACACCCTATTGGTAATGCACAAAACGATTTTCATATAGAGAACTACACCAGAACAAACTGAAGTCTTATTCATGAGGAAGAGGAAATTAGCAGAACAGAAGCCATGCTCATGCATCAGAAGGTGTAAATTACTGTAAGTTTACAAATCTCTTACAATGAGCTGTAAACATATTAACGACTAAGCTTCGTTTGGTTCCAAGGGCCACGTGCATGGCTACATTGGCAGATCATTAAAACGACCTTTGCAACGCACTGCCACAGCTTCAATTACCACTGATAGACGAGATCAATTTACGACATGGCATCAACAATCGAAAAGCTGTAAAGCGATTGCTGCTAAGATAAAGGCTACCGCTAGCGCCAGGCTATGCCCACTTTTAGATTTGTACATTCTAGGAAACCCTCGGAAGCATGATAAACTGCTGCAGTAACCATGGAAAACACTATATATAAATATATACCTTTATGGCAAAGCCCCCTCCCTGCCTTAGATGCCTTGTAACGTTTTAACCTTGACCCCCTGAAAAATAAAGAAAGCATATTTGTGATGCTCTCAATGAGCTCTTCAAAGTTGGGGGATGGTTGTCTTCCACTTCGTTTTTGCCCGGGGGGGGGGGGGGGGGGGGGGGGGGTATAACTAATCAGTGATTAGGGGTGAGTGGTGTATAGCAACACGACATAAGGAGCAGGTACATAGCAACATTAGTGATGGGTATTGCGCGGGGGTACTACATAGCAACATAAAAGCGGGGTACAACGGAGCGATGATTGCACAGGGACTGCATGGCGATCAGGAACAGCAAATCTGACCCTTCATGTTTACTAGATTTGCCAGTATCACTTATTTGTATATTGGCACTCGTGATTATTATGTATCTGTTGCATTAATTATTACGGCCGCGGATACATTATCATGCAGGGAGCATTTAAGTATAGAACGTGTCGGGAATGATGCACGCGTGCTTCTTAATTGCAGATGTACAGGAATTTACAGGAGTGGGGGCGGGGTACAGTGTGATTGCAGCGCAATACATGTTGTGTCATGAGGTCCACAGGTGTACCACCACCTGTAGGTGTGAGGAGTACACACCCCTATGCGTGTGATTGTTGGTGCGTCATATATGGTCAAATTATTCTATGTATGTAAGTGAGATCCAGGTCACATACAGCAGATACATGTAACAGGATACATCTAAATTCGGTGAGTTTCTGCTTTGCTACATTGCATGCCGCCAAATGTTCCTGCACTGAGTTCTCGTCGATTTTAATTATAATTGGATCGAAGCAAGAACGCCTATTGCATGGTAACCCTTATAATTTGTAGGTCCGGCCGCGCCGCCACTCTTCGTGAAGTGAAACATGTTTTAAATACGCGGCTTGGCCGCGTGGACAAAAGTATCCAGCCGTCGGTTCTGTTGCGCGTTTTCACCTCATGTGGTTGAGGCAATCAGCGTACCATATGGTACGTCGCCAAAACAAAAAAACTGCACTACTGAAAAATGCACTGGTTTAAAAAAAGTAAGATCTGGAACTCACTTGGTAGGAGTGACCCATTGCCTTCCTAAATCAAAATGCATGGTCCTCAACTGACTAAGTTGAACTGCACCGACTGTGGTATAAATCTAGTATAGGGCATGCAATCTTGTCTGACCAAACCATTGCATTTGACCAAGACCCTTAAAATGAGTGCAGAGTTGTAATACGTTCGCTATAGTTCGCAGAATTAGATGTGCCTTATACCATCTACTCAAGTTTCAACTGTATATACCTTAAACTATGCCTGAACCCAGCGATTTTTTTTTTACCGTAAAGTCCTTTCTAATGCAATGAGTTGCTAGCTGACTCCATTTGGTTTGATGATTCCGCATATGAATTAATTACACTGCAGCGAAAGGAACCTAACGCATAGTGTTGGAAGTTTCAAATTACTAAGAGAGGCCTAGGTTCGCTACAATTTCTTTAATCAGTTTTACGCATTGGTTTGTCCATCATGGAGTTACACTGGCCTATGAATTGAATAATGCGTCAACTTAGATGCTCCTGGTTTATAGCAACGATCTCATAAATTCATATACGTCTGTTGAATTCTATGGGACAGGGTCTGAGAAAATGTATATAGCTATATTTATAAAAATGACTCACGTTTGAATCGCTATAACTTCGGAAAGGTAAACGCTATTGACTTCCTATTTTCAACACTTCATGCATACTACACCATTTCTCTGTGGTAAAAAATATATTTATAACGTCCGGTACCCCCTTGGGGTTCAAACGCTCCGGCGTACCATTCGGCAGGACAATTCAATTCACTTCGATTTTGGTACGTAGAGGGAACCTGTACCTATTGATTTGTACTGTTCGTTAATTTTTACTTGGTCCGTTACGGAGATACAGCTGTGCAAAGTAATTGCTTATACCACCGTGTTTCCGTTTCTTTCAAACGTCAGTAGTTCTCTTCTATAACGAACAAGATTCGTTAAGCGATCGAAATGCGTGGATTATCACCATACACAACACGGTACGTACTACCAGTATCGATACGCGCACACAACATCATGTAGAAATCGTGTCCCTGTCGATTCGGTCAAATTTTTTGGGTGCCACTCATTGCGTGGCCATTTATAGGCTCACAATCTGTAACAGTACGTCAGAGCCATGAGATATAGTGCACGATGTATCATTTGAGGGTTTTAAAAAATGATTTTAGGACTCCTCTATTTCAGCTTATAGTGTGAGTTATACTACAGTATGCATATAATTATTACATGTTGTGTGAATGCCCTAGCTCTGTTTAAACTCTATACAGTGGCCCAGTCTTTCGGGTAGCAATAATATTCACTGCCACTATATGCAAGGATTCCAACTGTCTACAAGTAGCTTGCCTACACATTACAAAAAAATAAATTTACCTTCTCCAAGAAAGAAAAGTAGGTCAGTGAAAGCCCTGTAACCAAAAGACAAAAAAAAAGTTCAAATGTGACAAAGCTTATGAGTGAATCTATGTAGCACATGCACAACATAACAATTTACAGGGTGTACAGCAAGGGCAAAAGAATAGTGTCTTATGGTATAAAGAGTGTGCATAGGTGTGACATGGGTGTGGTTCATGGGTGTGTGTGCCAGCATAGATTATAGAATGCAGGGATTGGAAACGGTAAAGATTACGGGATTCATCCGCATTTCAGCATTCCGTAAATTGTATACCCTGGCCACAGTGGCCAGGGCACTTTTGTGAGCTTTGCCGAGAAAATAGTCGGTACATTTGAGAAACTTGTGCCCGATCCGGCTATCCAAAAGGTAAAAATACGTTTAAGGCCATGCAAACTTGATTATTAGTTTCTCGTACGCCTGTTTTCAAGAAAAGATGCGGGCGGGCGGTAATTATTCATTATCATTATTATTCTATTTGTTCATTATTTTACATTGGATGCTACAGCTAGACGTTTTAGTAAAGACTTGCACGTGCAAATACAATTGCAAAAAGACATGCATGCACAAAACATTAATGGCCAGTCATCGAACAGTAGACTTCCTTCTTTTGATATGCTCCTTCGTTTGGTTGCACGCAGAACACATGGGGTAAGAAGACTCTGAGACTTTCACTAAGTCGGCTGTTGCAGCACATGCAGTGCACACAGATGTCCTCAAATCCAGCAGAATAATATAATGCTTCAATTATGTCCCACACCGGTGATCACGAACCACTACATATGATATGCTCTCAGGAAGTGACAGATCATCAAAGGATGCTCCAAATGTGTATGAAACATCTTCCAGAATGGATTGCAAAGTGCTACGTTCACCAACTGAGAGTTTTCTTTACGAGAATACCAAGCGTCACATGTTGCATTCTTCACACTGAATTACTGTTCCAGTGTCATTGAACAACTTGTCCTTCCTGGATTTTTAATGGTAGCGTTGCCTTAACTACTGTTTTCTGAGAGGCAATCAAAACCTCAAACGCATTGGGAAGTGTTGAAGAAGCTGAGCGTCTTCACGAACCAAGGTCAAGGTCTGTGATACGATGAGCTTAACATGCTGACCAAACATTGCTCATCATCCATAATGCTTAACGAATCCTTCGTAAGGCCAATATGAACCTTATCTAGGGATGAATGTAACAGTTCTTCATCGACAACAATACGAGGATCAGCTCCGGCGACAATTTTAGAAAACAGTGCCGGAAGAAAACGTCAGTCCCGTCTCCACTTGAATGACTGCCCATGGTATATGGGTCTTGTAAGCCCCTGTCACAGTCAAATTTATAAGCGATATTATTATTGTCACGTGATGTTTGAAAAATAAAATAATGAAGTTTGGTGCGGGGCTCCAAAAAAGTATGCGGGCGGGGACGAGAAACTAATAATCAATTTTGCATGGCCTAAAAATAAGAAGAGGCGTTTGTGGAGCAATTCCATTCAACACGGATGTATCTGAGCTTCGACCCAAACGAACTTGCGAGCCATTTGCTCCTAAAAAAAAACAACACATGCACAACAAATAAGAAATTTTGATCACGCCACTCAATATGCATCTCTGATTCAATATATGTCCTCAAATATTCTAGAACCCTGATCACTTTTCAGGGAAAAGTACACAAAAAGTACATTTTTTGGATATCATTATATGACATATTTACGATTTACAATGCCAGAACCCTTCGTAGGGACTCCAGAACGTTACTACGCCACACGTAATCTATATGAGAACTTCCAAAATGTTTCCTGTGTCCAGGAAAATCCCACAACCCCTACACGATCACGTGGTAGCTACGATCGCTCGCTGGCTCAACTGAAACTCTGTAAAATGAATAGTTAAATAATTCTTTGATGTCAAAGAGGCTGTCCTCACACAGTTATAGGCTAAACAACGCCGAAAGAAGCTCTCTACAGAAGGATGTTTAGCAGCTCACACGCCCACCAAAGGATTCGATGCGAAGCACGGTCATGTAACGGAACGTGACGTCACGTCACGTAAATGTATTTACCGTTTCCAATCCCGCCCTGTATTCTATAATCTATGGTGCCAGCCATGCAGATGTAATGAAAAACGGTGGCGTTTTAATATATGTGCCTGCAGAACGTAAATCCTAACAATAAGAAAGGGTTACATGTGTTCCAGCCTAGCTGCGCTGCATATGGCTTTAACTCGACCACGCCTTTCCCCTAGCCTAGCTGATACACCGGTCCGTTCACTTTATCTATGGCTCTGACGTACTGTTATAGGTTGTGAGCCTATAAATGGCCACGCAATGAAGAGTTTGACCGAATCGACAGGACACGATTTCTACATGATGTTGTGCGCGCGTATCGGTACTGGACCGTGTTGTTTATGGTGATAATCCACGCATTTCGATCGCTTAACAAATCTTGTTCGTTATAGATGAGAACCGCTGACGTTTGAAAGAAACGGAAACACGGTGGTATACTTCAGTTGCACATGTTTTAATATAGTGGCATAGGCACGGGAGGTTATTGTATACTCAGGTGCTCGGAGTAGCGGGAACCGGTTTTAATCGGTTAATGGCGCGAAATGAACGAGAAATGTGCAATTACTTTGCACAGCTGTATCTCCGTAACGGATCAAGTAAAAATTAACGAACAGTACATACATCAATAGGTACAGGATCCCTTAATTTATACCAAAATGAATTTTCCTGCCGAAAGATACGGAGCGTTTGAATCCCAAAGGGTACCGGACGTTGACCCCAAAATATATGTTATCATGCATAGAGAAATGGTGTAGCATGAAGTGTTGAAAATAGGAAGTCAATAGCATTTACTGTTCCGACATTATAGCGATTCAAACGTGAGCCCTTTTTATAGCATTTGTATTAAAATTGCTATAGGACATTTTCTCAGATATGCTTTTATATATCTATATGTGACATTCAAGTTATAGCGCGTATATATGAAGTTTCATTATGGCAGTTTCTATTCTAAATGTAGGGAAAATTCTCAATTATGTTGACTACAATGGTGATGTTCATACTACTGTTGAGTTGTCTACCTTATGGAACTGCTGTTCCATTGAGCTCATTTTACTCTTATGGATCAGCTGCTGGTGATACTGCACTGCCTCCAAATGATGATGATTCATCTCCTGCAATAACTCTGCCGACACCATTTATGTTTTTTGGTACAAAGTACGACACAGTATACGTAAGTTAGCCGCTTTAATTTCAATAGAATAATTGCAACCATTTGCTATTAGTTGAATTAGAGAAGTATAGAGAACGCAGGGCTTAAGATAAATGCTCCACACCATTTTGTGACTGCATCCATATGCTTTTTGTGCGTGCACTTTAATTAATCAGCACTTGATAGCCGTAACTGCACTATGATATAGAGGGGGAGAGGGGTGATCTCGTCCTCTATAGCCGGGAGAAGTGCTGTACTTTCACCGATTATAAATACATCGGAAGGAATGCAATGACGTAGACATAAATATCATTACCATGTATGTCTAGAATTTTAACTAGCGAGATGGCAAAACTGTTTCTGAGAAGCTTATAAGTGACCCAACTCCCTCCAAAGAAGACAAAAACAAAAACGGGAAAATTTCTTTCCTTCCACACTTAGAGAGAGCTCGATAAAGAATTTGTGAGCACCGTTAGTGTGGCAGTACTTGTAAGCAAATAAGCTAATTGTGCAATACTCTATACATCTACTTAAGCAAATCAGGGAGTATTTGTACTCACTAGGCAAATGTACTGATTATGTGTCCATCTGATTGTATAATTCCATAATTTCCTTGTATTTGCTTTTTTGTCCATGAACATGTCAACATCCACCTATATAAAATTTTCTCCTGATATGCTGCATCCGTGCATCCATATATATATGTATATGTGTATGACTTTCCACACGCGCATTATTTATATACCATAGGTGAATAACAATGGTGACTTATCCTTTGGAATGGAATGGTCAGAGTTCACACCAACAGCATTTCCCATTCCAGACTATCCATTGATAGCGCCCTATCAGGCTGATGTTTACACCAGAGCTAATGGCAGTGTGTGGTACAGAAATACACAAGATGCCACTCTGCTAGTAAAAGCAGCAAATGACATACAGTCCTTCTATGGAACCTTCAGTCCTCAGTGGTTGTTCATTGCAACTTGGGATCATGTTGGATACTGCTGTGTTAGTGCTCCTACTAAGGTAGAAAAAATATTCCTGCATTTAACTATAGTTTGTCATAGTATATGTTCTTATACATAATGACATGCAATAACATCAAGCTTTTAGTAGACCGCGAAGCAAAGAAAAAGTAATAACAATTATGTCACTTTGCTAATTTGAGAAAGTTTACTAAACGTAAGACCCATTGCTGTAGGTGAGGTGTTATGGTGTCTGACGTCTGCCAGGGAAATGTTTATGTGCTCTTGTGCATGTGATTTCTTAAAACCCTATAGTTTGAAGTTGCATGTCCGCTAAGGTCTGATGGCATTAGGGTTTTTGTACAGAATCACTGGGGAGATGAGGACATTGCTGTTCTCATGATTGTTTTCAGTTAAAATGCATTTAACCTTATGTCTAGATATGATTTTCCATACTGTGCTGTACAGTTTCTAGGCTTGCTTCCTTGGGCCTTCTGGTATTACAGTTCTCATCCTATTCTATTTGTTGTCTGGCCTATGATTTACATGTGCAATAGGGGAACCCCTTGGTCCCTTGATTTGGTTCTAGTATTGCACAGAATTGTGCAATCCATAGATGCAGATGATGACTGCCTCAATATCTTTTTTCAGTCATGTTATTTAGATGATACCTATGAAACCAAAAAATCATTTGTGCTTTGCGCACTGACTTTAATGCAGGAATTAAGTGTATAAAACCTGCCACTTTTTAACATTCCACCATTACCTCATAGTCAGAGATATTTTATCTTTGAAACTAGATGGCTTTCAATTATAGGATAGTCCTCACTGGCTGATAAAGGACGCATATTCCATTTTAGCTAAGCATGTGCATCATGTCCTCCTATAACACCTCCATGGGCTAGATGTTCAAAATGAACCACAGTAGTTCCATGCTGCAGTAAAATCGTGGCTGAGCTTAGACTTCTCATATGGATCTCAATGTGTGCTATGCTGCTCTGGTACCTCTCTAGACCCCATGCAACAACTTGTAAGAGAGGAGGCAATGCTATATTTTGCCATAATGATTTTCTGGACATCTTGGTATATTCCTACCTCTGACAGTGAAGACCAGCATGCAGATATCCTTGTACCGGGATCGAGGAAAGCCAGCTGTGTGTTACATCTGTGTTGTCCCATCGCATAACTCAAATGCTTTGTCTGCAGAGGGAGTAACAGCAGGCTAAACCATGACTGACTTTGTGATTTTATAATTATTGCAATTGTAAAACTCGCATCCATGCAATTAATCATTACAATATATTCCTCGTAAAAAAGGGATACATGCTGATGCCACGGATGTTGATATAGATGAAGAAGCTGAATAACTTATTTTTACCAACAGTAACTTTTTATAACGCATTTATTAATTTGAAAGTCAAATAGTCTAATCCGTCTATAGTGAAGACACATGCGTAACATGCGCTAAGTTACGTCCGTACTGTCAAAAATTACCACACCAGGGTAGAGTCAAATATCAGCTTTAGCCAAATGCAGTTAATGAACATGGTGAAATTGAGTGCTATAAGTTAAAAATCATCCAATAAATTATTACTACAAATAGCAAAAAGTTATTGTATGTTGGATATTTCTGGAAATATTTAATGCTGTTTTGTATCCGACTTCATATTCATGCAGACAAACACATTTCAGTGCATCCTGGCCACAGATAATATCAGGTCGTACATAATATTCCTGTATGCAGATGGTTTGATACAGTGGCCACCTTCTGGAGCACAGGTTGGATTCAATGCTGGTGACAATGAAATCCATTGGAATGTTCCAGGATCACGAACAGCCAACATTCTTAACATTACTCAAATGAGTAATGTTGGAATAGGCGGAAAGTTTGTATTTCAAGGTAACATTTATTAAATCACATTTGCACCATATAAACAATTTTGCATTCCTCTATTCCATATATAATAATTCAACCAGTAATATTGCCTTTGTTCACACATGCAGTCTAGAAGTATTCAAGCAGGATGAATACTAGACATAACCCCAGAAGGCTGGGCACTACTGTGCCATATTATAATATACTTGTACACCTGAATAGAATTCATTTACCACAATAGCCTGATTGTCTGCATTGACTAGCATCTTGAACATATTAATTCTCTACACCATGATGTAGCAATACGAGTGCTGTATCCATAACTACATAGCTACTATACGCTATGTCATTTATCTTCACAGGTACATCCTGTGGAGTTGTGCAAAACTACAGTGAGGGTTTGCTGCTCTTGAATGGTTTTGTGAAGTGTTATGACCAGCCATATTCATCATTTACAACCTCAAGTGATTTAGATGCTTGCTATGGTTCTCAGACAGTGTTTGTTGGTGCCATGAGCTCCATTTCAGCAATTACATTTGAAATTGGAGCATTTGGCTCTCCAAAAATCTTCAATGCAACTAATTCAACAAGTACTGCTTACTATGACCTTGGAGGAGCTTACTGGTACCGATATCCATTCTACAGTTTTGGTTTTGCATCCTCATCCAGCGTTACCTTGAACACCTGTGATGTTGGTCAAGGCAATGATGACTGTGCTAATCGTTTGTGCTGGCATCTGGACCAAAGTTCTGGTGGATACCGTGCTGGATGTGTTACACTATTAGATGATGTTCAAACGTGGAGGAAAGTAATCTACAAAGGGAATATTGCACCAGAATGTTTCCCAGGTATGAGCATACTACTGTCTACTTATTCAAAAAATGCACATTGTCATGAAAATAACTTATACTTTGACCCCAATTATTTACCTAACTGAGAAGTGCTTACCAACAGCAATAGAAATGTGTATAAATATATGCTCCATGCCATTTTTGGTCTAGTAATATGCATTGTAAAGACTTTAGCATTGTTACATCGAAATGCTTCTTATACGGATTTTTAGAAAATGCTTACATGTAATCACTAATACTGATTTTATACCAAATGAATATTCTAAAACTCCCCACAAGGATTGGAAAATTTCATGCCATGGTGGTCAAGTAATTATTGATAGCATTTGGTGGTAGTCCTAGTACAACTGTGATGCTAATATATTTTTACAACTGCTAGTATGAATTTAGCTTTGCACTTAAAAAAACCTTCAGTACACACATAAAGCATGTAAAAAGTCATAGTTCAATGTGGGATAATAGGAACATGAATTCATACAAAATGCAAATGATGCTAAGCCTTATTTTATGTGTGCACGTATATAAAATTTGATTAGTAGTAGAGTATGAAAATCATTCATGGATTAATAAAAGAAAAAAATGTGTCCACTGCATTTCACAACAATATAAAATAGTATAATCATTTGCAATTTGTAGCTACTGATGTGTTCAAAGTATGTCATTTAGGAACAATGCAAAATTTCTTGGCAATACTATGGGAAATGAATTGCTAGTTGCTAAATACAACACCAACCACCTATTGCACAGTTTTTTTTTTAACTTACAGAATACGATAATACACAGGTGGAGCTATATGCATTAAATATTTTGAGTGGTAGCCACTTAATTTCTTAGCCATGTATATATTCAGTTCATGCATTTCTGCCCAGAGGATATTCACAAAGTGCTATTACATTGAATATTTTAATCTAAATAGAAGTGAATGAATGTACTCTGGGTATAAGTGGCTGCAATCATTATTGCACCAATACTTATGGAAGCTACATGTGCAGTTGCTACCTTGGATACCAAATATCTTCAAACAATAGGACCTGTGTTGGTAAGCACTCAAAAAATAACATGCATGTGCTTCTTAGTATGCAAATCTACAGATCGAGATGAGTGTGCACTTGGAATGAGTGGCTGCAATCAGATTTGCACCAACACCAATGGAAGCTATGTGTGCAGTTGTTACCTCGGATACCAAATCTCTCCAAGCAATCCAACTTGTGTGGGTGAGCCCTTATGCACAGAAAATAATATCAAATGGATGGCATATCTTTTATATGTTTACATGGCTTTACACTGTCACACTCACACATCACCACATCAAGTGTACCTTCATACATTACTGATAATCATGCCCAATGTTTCTCCATACTGATACTATCACACCCACACCACCACCCATATATAACCACACTAATTGTTGTATATATCTAGTTTTGAGCTTGGAATCACCCGCTAAGAAACTGTATTCAGACCTAACACTCACTAGGCCTGTGAATGAGCTTGAGTCATATGCTTTAAAACCTCTCTTCCTCCTTTTTGTGTAATGCATTTCAGAAAGCTCATAGTAATGATGACCCTTGCATGATAGCCATCAGATCAGAGTCGCTGCAATAATTTCTATATGTGCCATACTTCAAAATGTGCACACAGACAGAGATGAATGTGCTCTGGGTATAAGTGGCTGCAATCAGATTTGTACCAATACTGTTGGAAGCTATATGTGCAGTTGCAATCCTGGATATCAAATAGCTCTGAACAATAGAACATGTACTGGTAAGCACATAGCCAGTAATATGATGGTATCCTTTAAACAATTTACCATGCAATATGTAGATATGAATGAATGTGCCCTGGGTATGCATGACTGCAATCAGATTTGCACAAATACTAATGGAAGCTACACTTGCAGTTGCTCCCCTGGATACAAAATCTCTTCAAACAATAGAACATGTGTGGGTAAGCCTTTGATAGAAATTAATTAGTTAAAGTACAACTTGTTTGATCTTTAATCTATTTCCATCCTTCATTTAGGATGGAAATCCTGAATTAAGGATGACTTAACGCCGCTCGTATTAACTTTAATTCATATTGTACAGGATATTTTGGGGTCTATAGGCTTTCATCTAAACAGCGATACCTATAATTAGTCGTTATTTCTTACGAACGAACGTTGCTCAACGCCTAAACAGTGGTTTTGCTTTGGAAAAAAATACATAATATATAACGACTAATTCCATTTAGATGAAAGCCTATATAGAAGCTTCAAATATCCTATACTATGTGAATTAAAGTTGATAATCAGATGCCGCCACCAGAACATGCGTGTTTTCAGATTTGGAAGGGGTTTTTGTCCACTGCAAACCAGCTGCAATAGATAACCTGCTGTCATGCATGCTCTGAAGGGGAGGGGGGGGGGGGGGGCTCGGCTCTTGTGAGAAGGGTTCTTCCTTGCTGCACAAGTATAGCATGTCTTACATAACTCCACCGCATCTTCTGAAAATCCGGGCTAGTAGAACCTCTCACGTAATCGATCCAGGGTTTTGCTTCTCGCAGATGACCATATATGGCAATGAAATTGTTTTGTGGGTAACCCGGTGAAATACGTTGCATGGTGTGCATTACCTGGTTATATGATTTTGTTTTGCATATTTATAAGCACATCTAATACTACATCAGTTATATCAAAATAAAGCCTTTCGAAACATAATAATTAAGTTCTTTTGCCCTATGCTGTGAACTGCTTATGAATTCGTCTGCAATGCTCTCAAGCTTGTTGGTGTCAGTAAGAGCTTTGTGCACATGTAACACCATGAGGTGATTCAATCTCACTTGGCTCATGGTGCTTCGTAGATAACTTTTAATTAATGTATTTCACGGCAATGAATAATAACTAGACGTCGCTCTGGACAGCCCACATATTAGACACGCCCATATTTTGGGATCCAAAGTTGGTGCGGCCAAAGCCGCACCGGCCGCACCGTGTGCGCCGGGCCTGTCCCGCGTTTTCGTGATGCCTGCATGTAAAGAACACCATTCTTCACCGTTGTACTATAGCTGGTTAAATTCTCTACTCTTACTCTGACAGAACTATACCATTTCTGAATTGGAGGGTGTTCTTTGATAGGTCAATGACGCCTCCATTATTGTTGATCCAACGATGCATTCTGCATGCAGCGAGCACATCAACAATGACAAAGTCAGATACAAAAGCTGTACATGTACCAGCAATATCCAATTGCAAAGTCGATACACCACATACTGAAACAGGGCTACCTTCCACACCAACCAATTATTGCCTGGACCAGGTCCAATTTGTGTCATCCCACGGTGCTAGGCTATAGCAGGTGACATGGCGGCCCCAGGGGGCCATGGCACCCCCCTCCCCTGGTTATGGCATCCCCCACATCCCCAATAAGTAATTTTCACTGTAGCGTTGCAATATGATTATTAAAAGTAAAATAGTTCATCTGAGCGTACAAATAACGATTAACAAATGACTAAGATTGCAAAATCGATAATGCCCCTCCCCCTATGGCGCCCTTCGTGGGGTTGGCACCGCCCTCCGCTAAGCGCTGGGGCCCGCCTATGGTTGACTCCCTCCAGCTGGCTCCAAATCGTCGTCTTAAATAGATTCACTGTGGTGACCATGCATTTAGTTGTTTTCACACAGGCTGTTATACAAGGTGATGATGCGGGGTTTATTGCTACATGAGATAGCTGTGACACATTCAACGGCGAGCTGAAAACGAGCCATTGCGCATGGGCAGATCGTCCTAAGTTTCATGGTAGATATAGAAATTGCCCGCCTGCAACGTTTTTTGACGTTTCTGAGGAGGTCCCGTCGTTGGAAGAGTAAAATACACACGCTGAATTTATACTTCAATTAGAAAGCAGTACTTCCTTACTTGTGCGATTTTAAATACAATACTGCGTTTAAGAGCTCAGGCAAACCTCCAGTTTTATCGTCTTTAAACTATCGAGACTACATTATCAAAAATACCTACCTCTCGTGACCTTCGACCGTAAAAACCAGTCACAACTTTTAGTGCATGGATACGCGGGAGTACGTAACGTGCAATTATTTGGAGGTACATAGCGCCGGTGCGCGCGCGTGGTGTATGTGTGTGTCCGCGCGCATGCGCATGTGAAATCAAGAAGCCCACCCCCCCCTCCCCCCCACCCAACCCGTGCCCGTACGGACTAAATTGCATGCACGTATAACTGACAACAAAAATGTACGATGGAGCAGTTATTTCCGTGGAGCGTATTTGTCATAGATTATAAGCCTATTTAATTGCAACTGAAACGTTTTTCCACTCTGCGGTTTTAATGAATACCTTTTGTACACATAGTGAGTTTGCGTGGTGAGTTCATAATTATGATATTGTTACACTTAAGACTAAACCAATTAATCATGCCTCATGATGATGGCAGAGATAATAATGGTTTGCAGCTACTAGTTCTGAGCTTGAAGTCTCCCACTGTTAAACGGTACGCAAACGTTGGGATCCTGTGTACAGGGGTTTTAAAACCTCTCTTCCATCTTGTTGCATAAAATACATTTCAGAAAATTATAACAATGACATTTTCATGAAAACCATCCATGAGAGTCATAGTAATAATTTCCATTTGTGCTATGCATGCTTCACACAGATCTAGATGAATGTGCTCAAGGTATAAGTGGATGCAATCAGATTTGCACCAATTCCATTGGAAGCTACATGTGTGGCTGCTACCCTGGATACCAACTAGCTCTGAACAACAGAACGTGTATTGGTAAGCACACAGCCAGTAATGTGATATGCATCCTTCTGTTCAATTTCATTGCACAATTTCTTTAGATGTGAATGAATGCACTCTGGGTATAAGTGAGTGCAATCAGATTTGTACCAATACCATTGGAAGCTATGTGTGCAGTTGCTATTTAGGATATCAAATCTCTTCAAACAACAGAACATGTGTGGGTAAGCACTTAGACTGATATACACTATGGGAGGTACACTGACATAATGTGGTCCACTGGGTGTGATGGTTTATGGAGGTGCACTGGATGCAGAGGTGTATTGAAGTACACTTGGTATGTTTAAATACTCTGGTGACCCACAGATGTAGATGAATGTGCTCTGGGTATAAGTGGTTGCGATCAGATTTGCACCAATACCAATGGAAGCTACATGTGCAGTTGTCGCCTTGGATACCTGATTTCCACAGACAAAAGAACATGTTTGGGTAAGCGGTGATTAATTTTGCACTTAAGTTGTCATAGCATCTGATTTATCTGCCAAAATGGGGTGCCAATGGGAGATGGTCTGGAAGCCAATCTTACCCAATGTCCCCCAAAAGTTCAATCCATGTAGTGTACTTCTTGTAAGGATAGCTACGTTGTTACCTTTTATGATTCCCATACAGACTCTATTGACCTATAAATTGACCAATAAAAAGTGCAGTGTATTCTGCTGGAAATAATAAGGGGTACTAGTGTAATTAATACAACATTCATCCGTGCAGATATAGATGAATGTGCTCTCGGTATTACTGTCTGCAGTCATATATGCACCAATACATATGGAAGCTTCTTGTGTGATTGCTATATTGGATATAAAATCTCTTCAGACAACCGAACATGTGTGGGTGAGTTAACTCAGCCAGTAATATTAAATTTTTATGTTGCCTTCATAAATCATGAAGATATTCAGTTACAAACTGTATGACTTCCAAATGTGCAGTTGAGTACTAGCCGGTACTTTGGACGTTTAAAAAGCGATTTGTACACGTGTCTACGGAAACGTCCTTTTAATCAAGTTGAATGACATATAATTTAATTGTGCTGTTCACAATACTGCTTGATTTAGATTAGCACAATTCAGAGGCTGCAACTGGGTCCGTGTACTTATTCACAACTCTATTTTCCATTAATATACACGGAGAGCAATTTGGGCTCGCTTGGCAACATTTCACGTAATGATTTAGTGTGTGGCCTAAATCTAGCATGTCGCGAGATATAGAAAAATGAAAATGAAATATCGTCGTCTTTATCAATATAATGAACAGTGCTCAATCTGAAGCAAAATAATATTATATATGCATCCAAACCCTGGTCACGTCAGTCCTGCAGATGTCCTGGTAGCAAGATGGGAGATGGGATTGCCTGCGGCTTAGGACATAACTGTGACATCCCCACTTACTCCTGCCATCCTTGATGAGTTCTTGTTCGACAGGTGTGACAGCTATCGACTCCCACAAACATGTTGCTAATGATCCAAAGTGTGCTGAGTTGAAGGGGACCTGTGTCCCATTGGCTGTGGAAACATATGTGAATCGGGGCTAGAGACATTTTCCTGGCTAGCCCCTCTTCTTGCTGCAAGCCACAGTGTGACCAAATCAAAGGCAGTAGCTGATTTTATGGCCGTCTAAAGCTGACCTTAACGATATCTGTGGCCAGGGCTATCCGGGCTAGGGGTCTAAGACGAAAATAATTCGGTCATGCATGTATAACTCTCTAGATTAAGTCGTATGCATTTATCCTGTTTTAAAAAATAATAATAATAATATGATATTGTAATGTGTATAGTTGTTTTTTTTTTTTTTTGTTGCACTAATCAGCATTAATTAAATTACATAAACTACACAAGTGCAACAATAACCAAACACAAGTCACAAAACAACATACAAACTTAAATGTATTCCTGATGATGGCAGGAAAGTCGGCACAAAATAGCCCTCACATTTGCCCTAACTAAATGGAGATTGAGCTGACCATACAGTTCAGACAGAACCATAGATTTGGGCCTGGATGAAGACGTGGCTAGGCAAGAGGCCAACATGGAAAACGCCTCCAAAGCCTCCTTCCCCCATGCTCCGTATGAGAGGGATACAGACCCATCCAAGATCACTACATTTAGCATCATTAGCCTCATGTTTTCAGAGCTCAGTGGCATGTGCAGCTGCTCCAGTAGTTACTCCCGCTTCAGAAAGAATTTTGGAGTTTAGTGGTAATATTAATTATTATAATAGGTGCAGGTATTATGAAGCACACTGCACTCGTTGCATGAAACCCAATATGACGGATCTGTGTGAAATTATAGATTGTGCATAGAAAGGGAACGTTCTGCAAGATTTTGATCCTTTTGGATTTATATATATAATATGGAACGTTCTATGGGAATATGCATGGACCTTGTGGATTTATATATATAGCATAAAATTGATATATCTTCTGAAATATTAACGCTATCGGGTTCTATTTTTTAAAACAATTAACATACCATTACGCGTACGTTATGTGAAAATCCATTTTGGTATCTTACTCGTGTGGAGTACCGATGTTACAAGGTCTAATACCCCATAGAGTTCAAAACAGCCACATCTTCAGGCAATCCATTCCCATACATAGAATAACCTGTCGCTATTACTTTATTCGTTATGGAGATATAGCTGGGCAAAGTGTGTGCATGATTTCCCGCTCGATTCGCGCCAGTGAATTATAGACATTCAATGTATGTGAGGCAAGTGCCTAACTTATTGGCTCGAATGGAGCGATATGCATGATAATTAAAACATTCTTCCGTGCAGATATAGATGAATGTGCTGTGGGTATTTCTGGCTGCAGTCAGACATGCACCAATACTGATGGAAACTACTTGTGTAATTGTTCTCTTGGGTACCAAATCTCTTCTAACAACCGAACCTGTGTGGGTAAGCATGCAAATATTCATTTTATGATGCCTTAGTAAACATGAAGAATTTCAGTTACAACATATTTGACTTTCAAACTTGCAGATGTGGATGAATGTGCTCTTAGTACAAGTGGCTGCAATCAGGTATGCACCAATACCAATGGACACTATGTGTGCAGCTGCTACTTTGGATACCACATTACCTTGAACAATGAAACGTGCATAGGTAAGCACATGAACGCGCATTCTTTTGAAAGGGTACTAGAATTAACATACTTGAATCAAGAAGTAGTAAGCTATAGTTGCATGTGTAAATACGCTAATAGCTCTGGCTTTAGAATCCACTTTAGCTCCTCAATTCATCGTCAATGCGGTCAAGTAGCTAGAGAGGGGCCGGGGGGGGGGGGAATGATCAACGTCCTATATTTAGCACATTTCTAGGGCATGTGTTTTTGTGTGCTAAATATAGGACTATTACATTTTCCCTTCTGATAAGACCTTGTTTCCTTGCTTTTTACACCACCAATTGCCATTAAATCCTACATACCACCAATTTTCTCGTAGAGAATATTTTTAGTTCCTATAGTTTCTTTGATTTTTGTTCATATCCAAATCACTGAAATCACTGTGAATATCATATATGTATCGCTGCCCCTCCCCCCCCCCCCCCCCCCCCCCACCAGCACTTAGCGAGTTATGTAATCCGTAGATCTAGACGTCCATGGATCTGGGTACCAAACTATCGGAGAGGGAAGTTAACTTTGACGTCCCTCGATCTGCAGTCTGTTTCTTTTCTGGGTATGCTTGATAGCTTTCGCGTTCAGCGGTCCGTTTCTTTTCTGGCTCTGGTTAGTAGGATGCCCGTGCCGATTCTAAAACATCGTCTCGAACTTGAAGGTATTTCGCACGTCGTTTCGCACGTTTCATTTCGACGTGAAGGCATTTACTTCACTAACAAATAAGGATGATTGAAGCACGTTTACTCTTAAAACTGCATACTGAAAAATGGATCAATTTTTAAACATTCAAACTTTACAAACTTGATATCATTGAGGCTATTGGCCGGTAGCTTGACAAGACTGAAGCACATTACACCACTTTTTCATGGAAAATCAATTTCAAAATCAACGCATGAAATACATTCGCCTTGAGAAATCAATGATATGATTTGCTGCTTTCCTTGCACATCCATTTTCTCACATATCTAATCATTGGAAACCTTTATGCGATAGAGAATCGTTTTGATGCTACTGCTGGTGAATTATCTTCAACCACCTCTGTGATTGGCATAACTGGTGCTATGTGTGTGGTCACAATTGTTTGCTGCATTACTGTGGTCTTCATTGCATATAAATGTCTAAAGAGAAGGTTGGTGACAAGGTAAAACTAAAATTAGCACAGTTGATTTAATTTACGCATAAATGGTATATGTATGTTTTAGCTACAGCTTTGGAAAACAAACTGTGCTACCTGGCGTACAAATGTCAGTGTGTGATGCATATGATGTATCAAATGCCGAGGCTGCAAGTGAGGCACTATACATGGAAATAAACAACCACGCATCTGCTATTACGAGTGAAGAAGAAGGATGTGGTGAGAATAATACTCATAGCAAAGTATAGTGTTTGGATTCATTTGAAAAAACCAATATAATGTAATGATTTATAAAGAGCTCATTGCCATTTGCTGTTTGTAACAAGTGTACATTGTCATTTATTTTACTGTTTACACGAATAAAATTTTCAAGTACGGTGCATAATTGACGAATACCATGCACGAGCTGGTGAGCCAACTAAAAATGGCTATCGGGGGTGGGGGTTGCTACACGATTTTCTAAATGGGTCAGGCCTCCCTCCCCCCGCCTCTTGCTGCCCTCCTCTCCTCTCCGCCTATACACACACCCATTAATTTGCCCCTTTCCTTATAATTTTCCTTATAATTACTGGCTATGCAACACATGCATGCACGAACCTCACCATCTGTTAGCACACATAATTAGAGCTGTTGTACCTTGCATGACAGCTTTCCATTATTCATAAGCCGCGTTCCAATGTGCTTGTTATAACCCATCTCCAATTTCGCTCTGACAACGATGGATTCCTTCCAACAACTATGGAGTAGTACAGAACGCCGCCACGGTCGTATTTTTAATATGATGCCTTTCTTCTGAAAGTACGGTTTTGGTTCTTTGTACAGTCGGAGGGATAGCAACCAGAACGCAATAATTACTTGATACTATCATATTCAGACATTTCTTTACACAAGGATCTATGAAATGCACGTGAAAACAACTCAATGAGAACAAACAGCGCGGTTGCGCCAGACAAAGAGGCTAAGACTGATTGCTATATCAACAGGATACATATAGCATATTAATCTTGTGTCCTATTAACAGAAAACTCGCTTTAAAAAATGGGGGCTAGTGGGGGCCGGGGGATACATTTTCCTAGAGGGGGATACTTTTTTCTAGGAAATTATATCCGGGGGACACATTTTCGATATAATGTCCGGGGGGGCACTTATTTCTCCGCCTACACCGGTGTAACAGGATAGCTTGTCCCCCTGGATAGGCTGTCCCCCTGCGGACACCCTATCGTAGTATATGTTGTCCCCCTATAGGATAGCGTGTCCCCCTCATACAGATGTTTCATCATTAGTGGGTTAGACACTCGCTTAAAGTTGCAACTGCTTTAGGATGCTAGATCTCACCAACCGACTCGACTTGCAAAATGAGGACTCATCTAGTCAGTTGTCTTGAAAAACGTCAAATGGTTCCCTTCCCAAGTATTCAAAGGAAGTCAACCCTTTCTCATTCAATTGTAGCACAGCAACTAATCCCAGTCTCTTGTAGCTGTCGAATGGAACCAGCTGGAAGAATGATCCAGTGCTCTCACTGCAAAGAGCAGTTTCACAAGAAGTGTGAACGGGTCACAAGAAATGAACTGAGCTCCTCGTGGCAGTGCAGGCTGTGCGCAAAGAAATCTGTGAACAGTGTGACTGCATGTGGTAGCATGATTCTTTTTGTGTATGACTATGTGACTTCTGTATGAGGAATTAATCGATAGTCCGTCAAGCTAGAAAATAAAGAACTGTTTCGTAGTAGTACTAAGTACGTATCTGAATGCGCGTGTTACATGCATTAATCCTCGGAGTCTCACGACACACGCATACTTACAGTACTACACAGGTTCCCGATCGAACGTTCTGGGTATTTAACTACGCACGCACTATGGTGGTAGTAGTGGGGGGACAGCAAATCCTATAAAGGGGACAGGTAATCCTATAGGAATAATTGTCCGTGGGGGGACAACGTATGCTAGTACCCGTTGTCCGCCGGACAACGTATCCAAGGATACGTTGTATGGCCGGACAATTTTTTGGGGGGACAAGCTATCCTACTACACCGGCATGCTCATGCAACACCATAGCTAGGGTTATGAGCTTACGTCCACACTGCAAATAAGTTGGTTGATATGTCAAACCAAAAGTTTTCAAACCATTGGTTTTAAATGCGGATGGTTTGAACACCAATTTATGCTTTGTGTCCAAACTTAGTAAGCATGAAAAGCACGCTGTAGTACGTGGTAAGGAGATTCGTTTAATTGTGGACCAAACTGATATAAAATAATAAAAAGGAGATGAGTAGCGACGAGGAATTTCCAGCGACAAGACAGACTGAAGCCATGCGAACATGTAAGTAGTTCCGAAGCATACAGCAAATAAGTATATATTCAAATCTATACGTAGTTACGCCCCAAAATACATCGGTAACTTTGATGATAGTTCCAGAGATGAGTAAATAGATATTCAAAGCTACATAGTTAGGTTTGAATATCTATCTTCTGTTATCGTCAATTACATTTATAGTTACCCTCCCCTACATCGGTATCTGTAAACATGTGTACATGTATATAGGAATATTAATTGTAATCAATAACCAATGGTGGCGAGTTTGGGGAAAGCGCGTGACTGAGGTTCGAATAACATTCATGGCAACTAATTTTTTTCCCAATCGTAACTAAACAAGTCGTTCAAACTTCGATTCAGACCAAAAATAAACCACCAGAACGTGGTAGGAAACGCCAAGTTTGGGTTACACTGTGCATGTAGCGGAGACATCAAACCAAATTTTGGTTTGACACTTTTTTGCAGTACGTGATCGTACAGCAAAAAACGCATCGAATCTCAATTCTTGATTTTCAATTGATTTGTCACTTACATTCTGGTACAAAATGTTTACATACCTGGTACAAACTGTTAACATTTTGTACCAGAATGTAAGTGACAAATCAATTGAATATCAAGAATTGTGGGGTTTTTTTGTTGCTGTATCGAGCTGCATATAATACTAGCTGAAGTGTTTAACTAAAGCCTTACATGTAGCGCACAACACAAGAGGATATGATAAAAGATTATGGTTGTTTTGGTGTTCCAAGCTAGTGGGTCTGTCACGGCACAAAATGCTCTATCTACAAATTGTCCCGCGGACTGATATTATGGCCGCCACATTTGGTCCGCGGGACCAAATGTGACAGCCATAATCGGTCCTACCGGGGACTCTATCAAATGATAATTTCTCATCATGAGTTAGATTATCCATCTTAAGAGTATGGCACTTAATCTTTTGTTATAGCAGAGATCATATATATATATATATATGTATATATGATCCTGGTTATAGCTACTGGTCTGCGTGGCAGGCAGCCAGTTGTACGTGCACGTGACTAAATTTTAATATCATATGGTATTTAATTTCATTCGTCAGTTTTGCGCCATATAGAGGGATTGGCACTTAACGCTAATTAACGCATGCCATTCGCAGCCGAATCCGTAGTAATGCATTATAAACTACACGCGTACATAATATACATGTAAAAATAAGCCTATTGCTGCTCCCTGATGCCTTTCAAATAGAGCCCACTCTAGGATGCTTCAGCAGTCATTCTTCTAGATCTCATAACATTTCTTGGGCAGAGAGGAGAAGGTTGCCTTCATTGGTGTACATGGTGGTCCACGTGACACGGCCCTTGGAGTAGGGGAGATTCCTTAGTGTGTCCCAGTCCGGCATGAGAATCCTAATTCTGGTGTGACATCATCATACATGACTGGTAGGGCCTAGGGAAGTGAAGGCAAATAGCATGTGAGGACTTAATCGCTGAACTAGGGCAGAGGAGAGCGAGGCACGAGCAAAAGCTGCCGGACATATGGCCAGCTGCTCAACTCATGATCAGATGTCTTATAACTTGCTCACTCAGGCCTGAGAAAAAAAAAAATAGGTCGTGTTAACCGTAGGCTCCGCTGCACGCGCTCTTAGATGTTGCCCCAATCTTTTTCCCATTCCCTTTTTAACATGCCGTGAACCAAACGCGTGGAGCACATAGCAATACCTGGACACTAGAATTTAAGGAAAGAGCTACAAGCCAGTATCACTTTTACCACACTTGTCTGCGCGACTACGGCTAAACTGTCCCACAAGTTTTACACACCCAATATGCTACAAGTGCGCGTTGGACAAAAACACATCATCACGCTAAGTTATATAACCATTTTGTACGTTAGGCAAACGATCATATATATATATTAAACCCGCGGATGCACAAGATGCTGTCCCACAATAAAGGGCACACCTGACATTGTAAAATTTAGGCCAATCACGTGAATTAAATTCTCGACGCCCTTTTTAAACGATAAAAACATCTTCTACCATAACGTACTTGATCCCAGCAGTGGATACTTTTGTTCTACTGCGGTTGCAACAAACAAACGAATTTTGATGTCCGTTTCGCACTGTTAGGCACGTGCGATTAACCAACAGGTCGGATGGCACACCAAAAAAAAATCTACGGCTCACGTGACGCGTTGCCAATCCCTCTATATATTATCTCTGACCTAGCAGTGACTCCGGTGGAAATCGGAAGAAGAACCTAAAGTAGTACAAACAGTAAGCAGTTAAGTACTAGCTCGTGCAGGGTGTGCTCGGTGTGAGCATGTGCGGGTGCGTGTGTCTCTGCACGTAAAAATGGTTTGCGTTGATAGGCCGAGTTGCGTCGAATCCAGGCCGTTTGTATTCGTAGCGTAGGCGTCACCTATATGTCACGCTTTCTAGTGGCATATTTGTAAGGCATCTGCAATCAAGCCTATACCACGATTTGTATCAGTCCATCTAACAGCGAGTGTGGGCTACATTATCACATATATATATATATATATATATATATATATATATATATATATATATATATATATATATATATATAGATATAATATATATAGCCACATACGCTATATCAGGTGCAATTGGTATGTATAGTCTTAACTTGATACCCGACCATCCTCCAAAACGCGAAGGTCGGGCTACGCCCAGCTACAATGGTTCCATTGCGGTTTTGGGCCTGCACGATGAATTCAAGTAACCGCTAGTATTTATCGCTTTCATTCGTCAGTGCGAATGAAAGCATACGAATGAGCGCAATAACTTGTAAATCATTGAAAGCGTTGCGCTTATCCTGTATAATAACGTACGCCTTAACATGTTTACTTAATACATTGGTTTGAAGCGCTATATTATTATATATAGTCTTGTATGATGCAGCAATTGCTCTGTGTTGTATGGTGATTATATTTCGCCGCGACATTAGCGATATTTTAGCTGATGTCGAGTGGCAAATTGAATTAACAATTTGTGGATCGTTCACTGTGGCAAAATGACGGGTTGGCTCGCGATCCGAAGATTCCTTAACCGTGCTCGAACTGGAGGCCGCGGAAAGTTGTGTCGGGACCATCGCGAGTTGGCTGCACTATTAGTGCATTTTAGTCCTGTTTCATGTATAATCAGTGCTATTCTAATGCATGGAATAAATTAGTGCCGTATATATTACTCTGGCTTGCAGAATAAGTCGCTTCTGATGCCCTTGCAATTGTGCACACGATAGGGTTATAGTGCCAGATTACTGTGCTGCTAGACACATTGCTTACCATCAAGGCCAGTACTACCTAATGGTGGCTATTGTAGTGGCATTTGAGTGTGGTGATGGCAAACATTATGGGTAAGGAAAATTAAGGTTGTGCCACTGACCAATGACTGGTTATAATTCATGCTAGGATCAACTGCATGGTACAGTTCTTAACCCCTATCCTGATGACGGAACATCTTTTTTGTGTTTGTGTTTATACTGTAATACTTAGGGTGTAGATTTGCTTTTTTTATTAGCATTGCCCCAGTCATGCTTGGCTGGCCAATGTCTATTGCCTCTCTCAGCCCAAAACTTCAGACTTGGTATGTGCACGAGTGAGTGACATACCTCAGACCAAGGAATGCATGGCTCCAGGTGCACCCTATAAGGAAATTCAATCACTAAGCTCAGCACAAAACATAATTCATATCACATGAACCTTTCACCTGGAGGTCCACATTGCCCCCCCCCCCCCTCCACCTCACCCAACACACATATATACTACTGCTAAGAGCAGCTATATGGCCTCTCATTACTTCACAACACATAGGAGTCCTGCAGTCCTTTCCAAAGGGATCAGCTGCAGGTCCATCAGGCCTCAGAATCCAGCACCTTCTAGATGCAGCAAGCATTCCTTTACCAACTGCCATATGTTCCTCTCTCAGAGACTTAGTCAATCTGTCATCTGAGGTACCCACCTCTGTCTCTACTTTTCTGGCTGGAGGCAGTTTGACTGTCCTGAACAAATCCAAACCTGGCTGTCTCCCTGATGTCAGACCTATTGCCTTTGGGGAAGCATTGAGGGGCTAACTGGGAAGTGCTTATGTTCCTTGATAAAGTACAAAGGCCTCAGAATTTTTTCAGTCTCTCAGTTTGGAGTTGCTTGCGCTTCAGGCTCTGAGAAAGTTGTACATGGCCTCAGGGCATGCATGGTTAAGCACTGGGAGGATGATGATTTTGCAGTAGTAAAGGTGGACATGCTCAATGCTTTTAATCTGGTCTCCAGACAGGCCATTCTAGATGAATGCACTCTCCATTTCCCTGAGCTTTTACTTTGGGCCACATGGTGCTATGCTGCTCATCCCTTGCTGTGGCACCCCATGGGTTGCATCTCCTCAGAAACAGGTGTCCAACAAGGTGACCCCCCTGGCCTCCTGCTCTTTGCACTTGTTCGACACAAGATCTTAAATGCCTTTGATGCTGATGATGACTGTATCCACATCCTATATCAAGCCTGGTACCTCGACAATGGAACCTTAGCCCGCAAGAAATTTGCTATCCTTTGTGCTCTTTCTCTGTTGGATTCCATTGGTCCATCCCTTGGCATTTTTATTAATATGTCCAAATGTGAGTTGTTTTGTAAAGGTGACACCAGTGAGTTTCCTCCATCTATGAAGTCCTCTCATGTACCTCACCTTGACCTACTTGGAGCTCCTAAGAGGACTACCTTTTCTGTGGAATGTATGCAGCAACATTCAGAGGCCTTGAAGTTGTTATCCAGACTGATAGAAGTAGGGGCCACGGACCCTCCGGCTGACTTGATTCTGCTTTGTTTGTGTGGGAGCTACTGTAAAGTAATCCATTTGGCTAGAGCTACCCCGCCAAGTTTAGTCTCAGAGGCACCTCAGCTGTTTGATTTTGAGATTAGGCAGTGCTTCGCACAGAGTATAGCTGTAGAAGTTACAGATCGTGCATGGCAGCAGGCCCAACTGAATCTAAGTCACGGAGGTCTTGGGCTTCGTTCAGTTTCCTACCATTCCTCAGCTGGCTATTTTGCCTCCCTTTGTGCTTCTGGCTTTGGTGGTGCACAGAATCCACATCTATCTCACACGGTTGATCACTTCAACAAGTTTGTCTCCCCGTAGACTGAGGTAATCTCCGTGGATGCTATCACTGCCTCACCCATCCACCAAAGGGTACTGCCAAAGAAACTAGAGGATCACCAGTTCTCTTTGTAGTTGGAAGCATCATCACCTGCCGACAAGGCTCGGCTGATCTCTGTGTCAACACCTCATGCTGCATCCTGGCTACTGGCCACACCTTCTCCTGGCCTCGACCTACACCTTGACCCTAATGAGCTGCAAATTTCCATCCAATGGTGGCTAGGGATAGACACAGCTAGAGGCTCCTCGTGCTCTCTGTGTCCTGGCTTAGCTCTTGACCACCTTGGCAACAACACTACTACCTGTAAACGGGGTGATGATGTCATTACCTGCCACAACCATCTATTGTTATGCCATCATGCCCATCTTCAGGTGAGAGTAGAGTCGGGCAGTCCAGACTTAAGCCGTACCCAGCCAGCTGAGTGGATGTACTTGTCCTCAATTGTGAAAGAGGGAAACAAGCTGCCCTTGACATTACAGTGACCTCTCCCTTAATCCCTTCTATCCTAACAGCAGCAAGCTTGTCTGAAGGGGCTGCAGTGGAGGAGGCAGAGGCCAGGAAGCATAGAGCAAACGACCCCAAGTGTTCAGAGCTGTGTTGGGTGTGTATCCCACTTGTGGTAGAGACGTATGGAAACTGGGGGGGGGGGGGGGGGGGGGGGGGGGGGGGGGAGCCCAATCTACTTTCTCTCACCTAGCTTCTCACCTGGCCATCATCCACAAAGGTAAGGTGCTCACAGATCTATACAGCAGGCTGAAATTCACCTTGGTTCGGGCTGTGGTTAGAGCCTTATTGGCAAGATGTGCTCCCTCCCTTGGCCTCCAGGATATCATTTGAATTTTATCTATTTAATACGTTACATTGTATATATAAATACATGAATGAGAACAATATATAACCCTACATTCCCCCCCCCCCCCCCCCCCCCCCCCCCCCCCGTAATGTGTTTATTTCCTTATTAGCCTTTCATTTGTCATCAAATACTTTTATGAGTAGAGCTAGTAAATTTAATTCAGAATTAAAACTATTCAATCCATTATTGTGGACCCCATTTTGTAGTAGGCTATAGTTTTTTATGTTAGGCCTGGAACGTTCAATGGGAAAATGGGTCTTGTGGATTTATAAATCAAATTGATTTATCTAATATTAACGCAATCGAGTTCCAAATTTGTAACATAACAGATACCATACCATTGCTAAATGTGATAATCCATTTTCATGCGAGGTACCAAAGTTACAAGGTCCGATACCCCGTATTGGTTCAAAACTGCCACATCTCCAGGTAGGGGCGTCCAAATCGGTTCAAATTCGATACGACGATACCTACGTAGAGGGGTCGATTCCACTCAATTTATGGAACCTCTTCTAAAATATAGAATGGCGTGAAAAGACCAGGAAAACTGCTCTGATTTTGATCTTGTTAATCTGTTTGTTTGTTAATTCCGTTACGGGGATACAACTGTCCAAATTGCATATTTTCCGGTCTTTTCGCGCCATTTACCTATTACAATTGGCTTCGAGGACATGAATATTCCTGTTAAAAATAACTATGCCTCCACGCAAATGTCACCGCCCATCTGTAACAAGTGCGGCGTTTTCGCTACTTGCTAACGTTTGGTTCTTGGCTTCTTCAACATAGCGAACAGAAGCTAAAGATTCGTACTACAGCTGCCATCAGCATACACAACACGGTACGTAGAAATCGAGCGTGTTGGTTCCCTCATACTGCTTGAGTTCTAATCCTTGCCCATTTATGCGTCAACAGCGCTATATAGCGCTATATAGCGCAGCATGAAAGTGCACGGTGTCTAGTTTATACCACAGGGCTAAAACGCAGCCCTTCCTTTTTGACTTCACATATATATGAAACCCTTTGTAGCTATACATGCATGCAGTACTCTCATTGGCCTACTGAAAACCTCTTAATTCTAATTTATCTTCATTGGTATTTGGTTCTACAAAATAAAATCCATAGGCATAGTTATTTAACAGGAAGTATTGCATACTCATGTCCTCGAAGCCAGTCGTAATAGGTAAATGGCGCGAAACGACCAGGAAATATGCAATTACTTAGCCCAATTGTAGTCCCGTAACGGATAAAGTAAAAATTAACGAATAGAGCAAATCAATAGCGACAGAACCCTTCTACGTAGTACCGAATTTGAACCGATCTGGACGCTCCTACCTGGAGATGTGGCCGTTTGAATTCTACGGGGTATTAGCCTTTGTAACGTCGGCACTCCGCATTCATGAATAAGACACCAAAATGGATTTTTGCATATAGTAACGGTGTGGTATGTTGTGTTATAAAAATAGGGACCCGATAGCGTTAATATTCCGGAAGATATATCTATTTGCTCTATATATAAATCCACATTACCCATTATCCCATAGAACGTTCCAGACCTGTGTATGCATGAGTGTAATGCATGCGTGTATGTGCATTCAGTCAGTAGTTGTGATAATGTCAGTTGAGGCTGGCATTAAGGATTGCATGATGAGGTGTGTGGTATCTTTAATGATGTCTCTACATGCTTGACTGTTTATATGCAGCTCTATAACAATGCTGACTGCATTGGTGACTACTGTGCTGACCTTGCTACTTAGCAGTATGATGCCTTATGGAACTGCTGTTCCATTGAGCTCATTTTACTCTTATGGATCAGCTGCTGGGGATACTTCACTACCTCCAAATGATGATAACTCTTCTTCTCCAATCACATTGCCTACTCCGTTTATTTTTTATGGAACCTTTTATAGCACAGTATTTGTAAGTTGGGGATGATATCTTGTGTATGTTACATGTATTGTGCACTCCAGGTTATATATAGGCACAGAGGTACACCCTGGTGGAATGGCCAGTATGGCCTGTTGTGCCTGATTGTATGATTATTTATGTTTAGGGAAATAAAATTCATGTTTTAAAAATGAGTGGAGGTCGATCAACGTGTACAATTGTTGGATGATGTAGTTAATTGAATGGTTACATATTTACTTGCAACAGCACATAGAAAAACTTGAGATATTGTGTGCATGGGAACTGGTTGGGGTTAAAACTGTAGTAGGGCAAGTTCTGGAGATAAACGGTTAGTTGTTGAGGAGGAACAACATGTTTATGAATACTTATTAATAACTTAACCGCTCAAAGTTCTTGTACTTGCTCAGCTTAGAACTTGCATTATGTATTTTGTAATTTCATGCAGGTGAATAATAATGGTGACTTGTCGTTTGGAATGCCATGGTCAGAATACGTACCAACAGCTTTTCCCATTCCAAGCATTCCAATTGTAGCAGCTTATCAGGCTGATGTCGACACCAGAGCTAATGGCAGTGTGTGGTACAGATGTACACAAGATCCCACACTTCTAGCAAAGGCTGCAAATGACATAAAGCCCTTGTATGGAACCATTAGTCCTCAGTGGTTGTTCATTGCAACCTGGGATCATGTTGGATACTTCAGCAGGGGAACTGATAAGGTACGCAAAATGAAACTTGCCGTATAGGTAATGTGCAAACACTAAAAAATCAGAGCACATTAATCTTTATTGCTTCTGATCATTTTTATCAACCCTCCCTACAATGGGCAGTACCTTAAGGCCTTGCAACCCTATATCTCTGTTTTGTATATCACGGGGTTGAGATGGTTAGTTGTGCTCTCCCAGATATGTGCAAGAAACTGGATGAAAATAATTTTGAGCCTCACCATAGATGAAGCATTTTCATGCAGCATGAGAATACATGCAATATCTTGAACATGGGAAGGGGGCGGGTATTGGCAACATTGCAGACTTCGTGATTGCACAAAAACTAGAAATACAGAAATTAATGCAGCAGCAATCCTCTGCAGGTGTATCCCTTCTTAAACTTCAACTGCTATATAGTTATATTTTGTTGTGCATTGTCATTTATAGTCCTATTAATAATTGGGATAGAAAATGGCCCATTGCTATGTTTGTTATTAAAATGACACCCGTTTGAATCGCTATAACGTCAAAACGGTAAACGTTATTGACTTCCTTTTTTCAACACTTCATACTACACAATTTCTATATGACAAGTGATAAAAACATTCTCTATGCGAGAAGGTTGGTGGTATATAGGAATCAAAGGCGGTGGTGGTGTAAAAAGCAAGGGAACAAGGATTGTGATTGAAAAGGAAAAAAGAAATAGACCTATATTAGCAGCATGTCGTCATGTTTAACTGTGTGTGCTAATATAGGTCTATTTCATTTTTCCTTTTCAATCACAATCCTTGTTCCCTTGCTTTTTACACCACCACCGCCTTTGATTCCTATATACCACCAACCTTCTCGCATAGAGAATGTTTTTATCACTTGTTTCCTACATTTTTTGGTAGATTTAGTATTGTATTTAGTTCTTGAAAAGTAACCATGTAGCAAGAATGTCAAATGACAGTTTTATTTTAGAATCTCGTGGCCATGCAATTTTTGAGGTGTGGGTGTACCATTAAAACACACAGTATTACTATTTAAACAATAAGTACAAGTATTTCATTTATAACCCAGGAGCATGTCATCTTGTATAGGATATACTGCTGTATATTCTGGACCAGGATATACTTCTGTATATCCAGGATATATAGCAGGTAGAGCAGGTGGAGCTAATCCTGCAGCTGGAAATGGAACCACTCCTGGACCTGGACCTGAAACAGGTGATTTAAACAAACCATTAGTTAAAACAAATCCTCCACTGGCAAGTGAAGCCATATAATACATCAGACAAAGATTACATGTACCCACTGATCTCACGCTATTATCAGATAAACCACAATACGTTGTCATCAGCAACTTTGATACTATTAGATATAAATTATGCACCACAATACACATTAACATTATTACGAAATTGTTGTCAGCGAACAGCGTGCACATATTTCAAACAACAGCACGGAGAGAGATGCAATATCTTCCGCTGTAACTGTTGCATAAAATATTTTAGCGATACACTATACATGCTATAATTTATGTCCAGATCCAACATTCATGGTGTAACGCACCTTCGGGGTGGTCGCTTTGATGGTCTTTTCAGTAGCGCGCTTGACACCTTGTCGTGTCTTGTATTGCACTCGTTTGGCATATCTGTAGGTGTACGAGTGGCTAGTTGTTGCCGGGTTTTTTTTCTGTAAGGGCGGTGGCGTGGGGGAGACACATTCTAATTGGAGCCTCTTGCTTCACATTATCTGCTGTAGACTGTATACCGTAGTCTCTGATCGCGTATGTAGTTCCACCGACAGAATTCGAAAGTTATGCTATATAAGAAGCTATAGTATAGAAATCAATTCGGTCAAAACAATTATATGCGATAGTGTCGGGTACTTACGTGTATGGTAGTTTTGGCTTTCATTTCAAGCTGCGTAACGAATGATAAGAGTTGAGAGTAACGCACAGGCGTCATGCAGAAAATGATACCTTGAATATTCGTCAGGAGCCTTCCTATAACGTTATCGCTGCTCCATTCCGTTTCTCAACCATTTGGCATTATGGTTGGACATTTATACATGGAGCCGTAGGGACCCGAAAAGGCTCTTGGATTCAGTGCGTATACCTCTTCCACAGCGTGCGGGAATATTAAGAATTTGAATCACGCCCACGACACGTGGCTATTATTGCATTTAAAAATAGCTAGCTGATGTAATTGGGTATTTTTAACCGAATACCAAATGAGGTACTATTCGCTTTAGTTAATTGCCCGAACAGTTAGGCGTCTAACAGACCCCCGAAGATAACCTGCGGACGCATCCTGAAGCGATTGGTACACTTGGCGTGCTTTACAAACGTTCCTGTCGTGAGTTATACTCTCCGGAAGGAAGAAGAAGAAGAAGAATAAGAAGCCGACGGAGGAGAAATTTTAGGTGGGACTGGGTACGGACGATGGGGACGAGTATTTTTGTTCTCTAAAAGTACACCGTCTTGTGACACAAATACAACGCAGAACTGTTGTCCTTTTTTATATCGCTCGAATGCCACTAAGAGCGAAGTGACCCGATTCTTAAATGTCCCGCTAGACGTGAGTGACGTTTTTTTGATGACATTCATGATACTGTTGGATTCCTATATGGAACCTACTCGCGTAGGTTCCGATAAAATAGATTTTGATCTTGCATTAGTTTCGTGCCAGTAATGCAACGTTCGATACCCCTGGGGTCAAATACGCCATAGCTTTCGGCAGGAAATCTCAATTCACTTCAAATCTTCAATTTTGGGTTATACGCAGAGGGATCCTATACCTATCGATTTGTCCTGTTCGTTAATTTTTACTTCATCCGTTATGGAGATATACCTGTGCGAAGTGCGTGCACATTTTCCGGTCGATTCGAGCCTGTGAATTAGACCCCCCCCCCCCCCACCCTCCTCGAGTGGACTTTTAATAAAAAATGTTATTTCATACGCAGACAAACACGTTTCAATGTATCCTGGTCTCTGATGCTGTCAGGTCATACATTATATTCCTGTATGCGGATGGTTTGATACAGTGGCCACCTTCTGGAGCACAGGTTGGATTGAATGCTGGAGACAACATAAACTATCTGAATATTCCAGGATCACGTACACCCAGTATTCTTAACATTACTCAAATGAGTAATGTTGGAATAGGAGGGAAGTGGGTACTTCAAGTAAAAGGTACGTTTCCGCACGTGAGTACTTAATAACTGAAAGTGCATAGTAATTTTCATGCATGTAGTATATCTATGTCTGTTTTTTATGTCCTATAGTTTTATCCTGTGGAGTCTTGTACAATTATAACGAGACTATGTTGCTCACGAATGGTTTTGTGAAGTGTTATGACCAGCCATATTCATCATTTTTAACCTCAAGGGATTTAAATGCTTGTAATGGTTCCAAAATTGTCTTTGTTGGCGCCAAAAGTTCTAATTTTACAAAAACCATTGCAATTGGAGCATTTGGAACAACTAATGTTCTTGCAGTTACAAATTCAACAAGTACAGCTTACTATGACCCTGGAGGAGCTTACTGGTACCGATATCCATCATACAGTTTTGGCTTTGCATCCTCATCCAATGTCACCTTGACCACCTGTGACACCAGTGGTCTAGGCAATGATGACTGTGCACATCGTTTGTGCTGGCACCTGGACCAAACATTTGGTGGATGGAGAGCTGGATGTGCGACATATTTAAATGGTGATCAAACATGGAGAAAAGTGATTTATCGAGGGAGTGCTGCACTATCGTGTTCCACAGGTACAGTATTCCTGTGCATTTATCAAAAACCATGTGTACAGTAATTTCATTGCATTGACATCCTCTTGAAGTTTAGTTTTTAATATTAGTGGGGTTCAAAAAACTGCACTCAAAATCCATATTTTACAGACAATGAATTATTCTAAATGCAGGTGTGCTCTAAATTATATTACTGATTGGCTTGCAAATGTGCTCACATACAAACTGCATATTATTGGGACAGTGTTCAACAAAATTGCTCTACGAAATAGAATTTTCCCCACAGTAACACATAGAAAATGTAATATGCCAGAAGGTGATACTATATGCCAGCTGCAGAGGCAGAGTTTATACAGTGAGGTAGTGCTGCTGATAATCCCAACATAGGAGACACAGATGCCTAAGGAGGAGCAGTAACCCTAGCTTATGCATCTGCATAAGCTCCTGGTTCTAGTGTATCACAAACAATAGGTGTTCAATTTGAATAAATGTTTGTATGAAGCAATTTACATTGCACATTAGTTATTAAGACATATTGTTGGCAAATCGTTTCTTACGTTCAATGTAAATGTGGTGGTATAAAGCGTGAGCTAATCTCTACAATTTTGGAGGTATTGGCTTTGCTGATATGAAAGCTTTCCTACCAACTCTTATCAATTAATAGCCTTGACCGGTTTATGATCTTGTCTACATGTACAACGATAAAAAGGTACAAAGTACCAGATAACACACAGAACTACTTGTTCTGGATGCCATGAGTCTAGATCGATTGATAGTTCTTATATATGCCCTAAACTGGTTATACCCAGCTCTACTTATGTAATGGCCAGTCTATTTCAAGGTTTTTGGTTATGTCAATGAAATCAATCTAAACTCAGGAGTTAAGTAACTAGATTTTTGGTCATGTCAATTAAATCAATGTAAACTCAGAAGTTAAGTAACTAGCAAACATATGAACCAGTCCTCATAGTCATGATTGAGGGAGTAGGTATTAGAGTCAAGAGCACCTGCCAATTATTGCCCACTATACTTAATAATATTTGGATTGTTTGGTTTCACTCTCTTGCGAGCTATGAAGTTATGAAAATATGCTTGTACTGATTTTATATATTCAATGATTAGAAATTGTACTAAGCAGTTTAGATAAGTTCTAAACAAGGCATACAAACTGTAAATTTTGAAATCATGTGGTGCAATTTTTAAGTTAGTGCTCTGGGTATAACTGGGAGCAATCAGATATGCACCAATGCCAACGAAAGCTACAACTGCAGTTGCGACTATGGATGCAAAATTTCTTCAAACAATAGAATCTGTTAAGTTGAACATAAATTGAAACCTGTGGAAGCAGGTTTCATATAGGATTGGTGGAGTATCATTAAAGATGTGACTTGTGTCTTGAAAGACAACCAAGAATTCGATCACTTTTCCCCCTTTGTTGCTCTATTGCCAACCTATATACCACCAACTTTCTTATAGAGGATGATTTTTATTACTTGGATTATTTAATTAGACTTAGTATCATCAGTATGATGTATGTCTACCTTGACTACCACCAAACATGCAGACATAGATGAATGTGCTCTTGGTATAAGTGGATGCACTCAGATTTGTACCAACACCTATGGAAGCTATACTTGCAGTTGCTACCTTGGATATCAAATCTCTTCAAACAACAGAACCTGTTTAGGTGGGCATTAATATTAATAATTGTATATATTGTATGTCTACCTGGACTACTGTGATACAGACAGAGATGAATGTGCTCTGGGTATAAGTGGATGCAATCAGATTTGTACCAATACCAATGGAAGCTACACATGCAGTTGCTACCTTGGATATCAAATCTCTTCTAACAATAGAACCTGTTCAGGTGAGCATTAATATTAATTATTGTATAATGATTATGATGTATGTCTGTCTACCTGGACTACCTCGATACATGCAGACATAGATGAATGTGCTCTGGGTATAAGTGGATGCAATCAGATTTGCACCAACACCAATGGAAGCTACACATGCAGTTGCTACCTTGGATACCAAATAGCTCTGGACAATAGAACCTGTTTAGGTGAGCATTAACTAATTATCGGAGGTTTCGCTAGAAACTTCCATATATGATTGACGACCCAGACTATGAAATCATTAAAAACACGCAACCTGTTTATAACGAGACTCCAGACGATCGGATTTATAATCGAACGAGAAGACGAAAGTGAGTAGTTTCGTAGTTTGTTTCGCAAAACAGCGCGGTTGTAGAGAACAAAATTAAGGGTATACTGCCCGTCCTCGTACCCAGTCCTGGAATTATCTTTACCACGCATACCTAATTATGCATCTTACACTGACCGTATAGTTTATTTTAAATCATTTGCTACTGCACTTGTAGTTTTCTGGTTTGGTATCGACAATTCTAAACTTGTCAAGATGTTGCCTTTGGTAATGATACGAGTTGCATTTAGTACGGCACAAATCTAAAAAACATAAAATCTACTATTTGATCACAGTAGGCACTCTTGCAGCCAGTTCTGAAGCTATAGGTGAAATTTCCATTCTCTAACCAAGTCAGGTATGCGTGGTTACTACCTGGTCGTGGACCTCCCTTCAAACATGTTTTTTTACATCCTGCTTATACTACCCCATACATTCAGTTGGTTTAATGGCGTTGTGCATGCTTTCAAAACATTACTAAAGACACATACTCAGAACCACATAGAACACACAAAGAAAGGGCTAAGGTTTAATGCCCAGATCTTTTGACACTCTCCCAAATGCCTCTCAAGGTAAATACACAAAAAAAAACTCAGGTTAAATGCCCAGATAGCTTGACACTCCCAAATTCAATCAAGGGAGTCTTTTACATAGCCATCTTTGGCTCACTTAGACCTCCAGCAGCCATATAACTTGAAAAGCTAGACGTATTTGCTGGTACCTCCACCCCGCAGACTGCATACCAAATGCTTTAGGATGAAAAGCCAAAACTATTTTTCGAATAGCCTAGTGTAGCTAAGGTCAATTCTCTTATGTAGCCACTGATCATCCCCAGAAAAAAGCCACCTTTGAGATGAGTGGTCAGTCTGACTCATGTGGAAATAGGTTCATCCTACTAACCGGGCATGTCACCTGCCCTGTGCATGGATTAACTAGGAGCGCTGATCAGCATGGCAGCCATGGTCATAAAAGGTGAAAATGTTTCTTCCACCTGAGGCAGCAGAGTCTATCTGCACCACAAGCTTTGCCAATATTAAGCCCTGAAGTCGGATATCGTAATGAATACATGCCCTAAACACCCTCAAAGTCTCCAATTGTCTTAGCACTACCCTCTTGCAAATTCTGATTGTCGATAAACCAACACACCCTCAAATTATGTAGCACGTACACCACACATTCTAGCACCCTCCCCTCTGCAGTTAACTCATTAAACGTTTCTTATCCGATCAGTTATGGAGATAAAATAACTACATTTCGCGGGCAATTTGCGCCACTACCCAACTCCCATTCCTCCGAGACATACGAATATACTATTTAATCAAGGTTACGCCTTTTATTTGCTAAATGCGCAGCCACAGCTCGTATACCACTTCTGCTGTATCGCTTGATCAGCAAACTTCTATAATTGATAATTGATAATAATTTATGCGATACACAAAGGCAAGTAATGGCATATGTAAATGCCCTTATATACTGCCCAGTACTAAAACGGGCAGTACCTGCAAAAGGGAGACAAGTTTACTCTTGACCTAAATATTAGTTCAGAGGATGAGGCGACAACAGTATCTGGTAAGGAATTCCAAATAATCAGACATTGTGCTAGGCGGTTGTTGAGATCCAATGTGATAAGCAGTAGTCCGGAACACGTCTTGAAAGTTTTCTCTCATCTTATGCTCAAAGGTCAGCTTAGATCTGCTGTAAGATGGGTAACAGAACGCATGCACACTGGTGGTGTGTTACATCCATCCGATGTGGTTGAAAATGGTTCAAAGAGTGTTTTAGAGGTCCTGGAGAACAAACACCCAGAACCATCTGGTACTGGTGCAGATGCTTTTATGCCATGTGACACTCTACCACCCCTCATTGAAGTTGACATCACAGGATCGCATGTGGAGAGAGTTGCTCGAGGTATTCAAGGCAGTGCTGGGCCAGGAGGGACAAATGCAGCCCAATAGCAGAATTTTCTTTTGCGATATGGAACTCACAGTGCAAAACTATTCAATGCTATGGCAGGACTAGCAAGATGTCTAGCAAACAACATTGTAAATTGGAGTGAAATTCAAGCCTTGATATCAAGTCGTTTAAAATCCCTTGGTAAATGTCCTGGTGTAAGGCCCATTGACATAGGGGGAAGAACCACGTAGAATTATATGCAAAGTTATGGCAATTGCTACTGGAGGCGATATTGAAGAATTATGTGGGGTGCATCAGTTGTGTTCCTCATCTACAGGCAGGAGTTGAAGGTGCTATTCATGCAATGAGAGAACTTTGTCAAGAAAATCGTGGGACTGGGTGGGGTCTTCTATTGGTTGATGCCAAGAATGCATTCAATTCATTAAACAGAGCAGCAGCTCTGTGGAATGCACGAGTTCAGCAGCCTTGCTGCTCTCGTTTTTTGTTTAATACCTATTGTGCTTATGCATCACTAATTTAGGCATTCATCTTTTCAATCCTGTAAAGAGGGTGTAGGTCAAGGTGATTCTTTGTTCATGCTCATGTATGCAGCTGCAATGGCAGAACAAGAAATGGACACAAAATTGGTTCGCGGATGATTCTGCATGTGCTGCAAAGCTTCCACTGCTTCATGATTGGTTCAAAAAGGTTTGTCAACTAGGCCCAAGTTATGGATACTATCCTGAACCTAAGAAAACTGTTGTGGTGGTAGATGAAAATGATGTTGATGCTGCTAATGCCAGCTTTCATGACTTGGGTATCAAAGTTGTCAGGTGTCATCGTTTCCTCGGAGGGTTTATTGGTGATGAAGAACATGCGAAGAGGTTTGTTGATGAAAAGGTAAAGGATGGGATGTCTCATGTAATGAAGTTAGCAAAAGCGGCAGAACATTACCCTCAAGCAGCTTATGCTGCTCTGTCAAAATCTATGCAATTTGAATGGTCCTTCTTGCAGCGTGTAATTCCAAAATGCAGTGCGTCCTTTCTTTGTTTGCGTGACCAAATAAATGCAATTTTCTGGCATGCTATTTTAGATGGTTATGTGTCAGCATCAGAATTGAGTCTATTTACATTGCCAGCCCACCTGGGAGGGATGGGTATTAATGATCCTGTTGACTCTGCATGAATAGCTTTTTCCACCTCAAGAACTTGCACAAAGCAGATTGTAGATGCCATAAAGGGACATGGAGAATGCTCTGTTTTTGATCACAACAATCAGATGTATGAAGCTAAGAAGCAGCAGGTGGCACTCAACATTTCTCAACAAAGTACACTTGCATCCGTTATGACATCTTTTAGTGGGGATAAGAATCGTGCAGTCAAGAGGGCAGTTCACAGCAAGGCATCTATCTGGTTAACTGTTATACCGGTGTCACATCACCACTTTGATCTCTCACCAACTGAGTTCAGAGATGCACTGGCACAGCGATATCACCGTCCTTTTTAAAAGTTCCTGCTGAATGTGATGGCTGAGGTGACAAATTTACTTTTCAGCATGCTCTAGATTGTAGGAAAAAGCGGATTGGTTACTCAGCAGCACAATGAAGTGAGGGATGCTCTTAGTGATCTGGCATCCATTGCATTCAAAGATAAATTAGAAAACCAGTTGTGCAGGAGGCTGATAATGCAAGAGGCATACCTGCTTTGATTGCTGACTTGGGCATTAGGGGAATTTGGCAGCTACAGACTGATGCATTGGTTGACATTCGAGTTGTTGACACAGATGCCCCGTCAAACATAAAGCGTGCAGTAGTAGCAGTGTTACAAGCAGCTGAACAAGAGAAGAAGAAAAAATATTTAGAAGCTGTTCAAACAAGGCGTGCAACCTTCTCCCATTTTGTTGTTTCAGTAGATAGGGTTTTAGGTCGCGAAGCAAATGTTTTGATCAAGCGCTTGGCTGAAAAAATAGCTTATAAATAAAAGTCCTTGAGTGAAGTGACAGGTTGGGTCCTGGCCAGGATGGCTTTTGCCATTCTCAGAGCAACCAATTTATGCCTGCGAGGCAGCAGAAAAATGGAGATCTGGGACTGGTATGGATGATGGTGCAGGTTTACCCTGTAATGAAAAATAAAATTTGTGACATATGTGTACTCGTATGTTTATATTTTCATTTTGTAATGACTTTTTATCATTGTTTGTTTTTTGTGATCTCTATTTATTAATGTGATAACATCTTATATATACACATTTAGTGTTAGGTTACGTGGTAATCATGTGGTTTACCACCACATGTACCCTATACTGAACTGGTATGGCAGCGGCGGCCTACAAGCCATAGGGCTATATAGTATGCAAACGCTATTGCTCCATCAAGCTGTTCTTGCTTCATACTTGTATAGTCCAACTCTTCAGCTGCCTTGGTAATACAATCGCTAATAAAGCGTCTTCGCTCCAACAAACCAGGGTTAAAAAGCTAGACTAGGAAACCCATCACAGCTAATTGGGTGATAATGAACCCACTTGAACGCTGCAATCCGATTGGACTGCAATCCCCATTGCAGCAGCACAAATCTTGGTATAGGCTTGTCACCCTACCACCTGACGAAATGCGGTGGTAGGGCCCACCCAACTATACGGAAATAGCGAGCAGGCATTTAAGATAAAGAGGGAACGAATGGCATTGCTACTTAAGATGCCGCCAGTTGGTGTGAATGTGGCAACATCATTCTGTTGAAGAAAAGTTACGCATTCACATTATTAACTAGTTTTAATGTCTATTCTGATCTTATACTAATATCAAGTTATGAATTGCATATATTAACCTAACTTTAAATGTTTCTTGTACAGATGCTTAGTCTTTTATGATGGAAGTTATGTCATTCATGAATCGAATAAGTTGATGAAGATATGCGCTTGTCAACCAGAACAGTTGCATTGAGCAACTAATGTAAAAGATAGTTTGATTGACTGTATTCTTGTATCTTAATAGAAGTAGACTGTGGAAAGGCACCGATCATAACTATGCAGCTTGAAAGTGTCTCTGTGGCCTTAGACTCACAAGTAACCTTATTATGTCCGGTGACTGGATGCCCTATTCCTGAGATTACTTGGTATAAAGATAATGTGGCTATTTCAACCGGGCCAAACATGGTCATTCAAGCAACCACTCTGTCTGACAGAGGGTTTTATGCATGCAAAGCAGTCAATGAATATGGATATGCATTATCCGATGAAGCGAGAGTTTCTATAATAGGTTAGTTGTATAATTATTGTAAGTGTATGATATTATTACTATATCCTACTTCATAAGGTGTTTACCAGTATTCTGCACAGCTTGAGCTGAACATTTCAGCAACATTGGATATTGCTGCTGAGGTACTGGACATGCATAGTACTATGATTTAAACTAATTGAGGATGGCTGTCAAATATCAATTTTATGAATTTATCTATTTATTTCTTCCAGCTGAACACATACCTTACAGGAAGAAATGTTTTGAACAACACTGCAAATATTATACTTGTAAACATAAGGTGATTTGTTTTTAGTAACCATAACATATTTAACATACTTACTTGGTGGAATGCATAATATCCTATGCATATATGATGTGGTGGGCTAGATATGTAAAATGAATGCATTGTAATTGTTACCTCATTAGTGTGGCACCATGCATTCTGTGCAAATGCCTTTAAAAATATAGTGTTCATTTCAAACAAACTACAGTACTTTTAAATTGAAATTCTAACCAGCAATATGTATTAACTTTATTCGTAGTTATTCTGGCACAACAGTAAATGTGCTTGTTACATTGGTCGAAAATGAGTCCATTTCCTACGATGCTTTCATAAGTGAACTACACAACCTTCTGTCAGTTGCTCTGTTGAGTGTACGCACTCAAATCATCAATGTACATGTAGAACGATTCGGTAAGTACAAATGTCATGCATCCTTACTTTACAAGTGTTTCTCATTCACAAATTAGATGGCTGTCCTCTCGTCACCACATGCAATAAAAGATATGTGTGGCCTGAGTCTGAACTTGGTTCTATTTATTCACTATCTCCCTGCATTCAACGTCGTTGTGGAGGTACCTATTCCACTGGTGGACAGTGGGAACCTGTTGTAGCTACATGCACTACTGACTACATATTGTGTGCTGTTAGTGAATTGGAAAGCATTGTGAATGATGCACTTAATAACACTGAGGTCAGTGATTTTTCTATGATATTCTCATTCTCACCTATATCGCTATGTTCACAGGTCGCTGGTAGGCTTTTAAAAAGTATTGATAACTTACTAGATACAAATTATGAGTCTATATATAAAAACCAAGGTGCTTACAGGTAAGGCAAAATACATGTTTCATGGTGTTAAGAAATAATGCATAACTTAACAAAAACCATGCATATGATAATGCTCCTCAGCCATGTCCATTGTTGTGGCTATTCTAGTGGAACAGGCTAAGAATAGTATTCCTTATCCAAATCCCAGAATTAGTTTGCATGTGTGTTGTACAATTTTTGAATGAAATACAACTTTAGACCATGTTCAATAAGATATAGTGCAAACCAACTTGAATTATATTAATACAAAATGCATTATATTAAGTACGTTTTCAACCAAGGCAAGTGGCTAGTTGAAGTATTCTCAGACTTCTAATAGAAAATGTATAAAATGTTATCTGCTATATATAGTGTAGAAAATAGGATGCTATAATTCTCTATATTAACTATCCGCTATAATTCATGTACACATCATCTTCACTTATAAACTCATTTATAGTTTTTTTCACTGCTACACTAGTATTTCCATGCATATATAACTAACAGTCATGTGCATGCATGTAGTTTGTACTATTCAGGTAGTAATTTCGATGCAAGCTATTTCCTAGCACAGGATTATGGATATTTTGAACCACTACTCCAACAATGCCATTGTCAATGAAACCACTTTGTTCACTGGAAAAACATTTGCCATTCAGTTAGAAGATGTTAATATTTCCAATGGCTGTTTTGTTGGAAAGAGCTTCAGTGTCAACTTGGGATCTGTTGATATTGCAACAGCAAAGAACAAAACAATTGACAGAAATGATATTGGTTTAAATAGCACAGAAAACATCACAGCTTCTGTAACTGTTCTACCTCTGGACTCCAATGACTGCAGCAAAATGGGACCATCAGTCTATAGACTGACATTTTACACATTTTTGACAAACACACTATTTCAATCTCCAGAACAGGAGAAAAAAGGCTTCAAACTAGGGTCCATTGTGTTAAGTGTTGGAGGAAGTGCTGTAAGTTTGGCCGAAAAACTTCACTTCTCATTCCAAGTTGTTAAGGTAAAGGGTGTACATCATAAGTGTGAGATGAAAAGATGCATATTTGTAGGATGCTGGCAATGCTGAAGCTGCACAGTGGACTAATGACTCGAACCAAGTTGGAATGTGGTCAACAGAAGGTTCCAAGGTTATAAGTAAACAAAACAACATATTCATAACTGAAACACAATTAAGAAACAACATCAATACTCGAAGAGCAACAAGAGTGTATCAGGGTAATTTTGGAATGCTCTTGGTGAGTTCAATTGATCAAGCTTGGAATTTATCAATATTAGATTTGAAACATTTTTTAATGAGTACAAATAATTTCCATAAACAATTAGGATCTCAATCCTGGAAATGTAAGCTGTCCTGCGGCTGATGTACTTACGTTTATTGGAACTATCATCTCTATCATCTCCTTGGTCTTCTTTATTACAACGTACCTATGTTCAAAGTGAGCATTTAAAGAAGTTGTTCATTTGCACTATGTCACGTATAACATAATTGGCTATTACATATGTACACATATTATTTCTTCTCAGACCGTTGCGCAGATCTGAACATGGACAATTGCTCATTAACATGTCTTGTGCACTGCTGTGCCTGTATGTAGTGTTCCTGGTAGCTGGTTACACTACTTCTGTTCCTGCCATATGTGGAATCAGTGCAGCTTTGGTTCACTACTTCATGTTGGTGTACTTCATGTGGACTGCAGCTGAAGCAGTGTTTCTGTACATTAAATTAGTGAAGGTCATTGGAAACCAAGTGAACAGATTTCCACCTAAAGCAGGACTAGTGTCATGGCGTAAGTCTTAATGATTTAACACCAAGATTTAATTGTGCATGTCTTCATGCTTGTAGTGGTGCCTCTTGGTGTTGTGGTTGTATCAGCTGGAGCTGGATATCGTTATTATTACAATCCAAATTAGTGAGTCGTCACCATGCTTTAGAAGTATAGCCATGAGTATTTTTTTGCATGACAGTAGAATGCATTATGTTGATTTTGTTGATTATGATGCTCCTACTCTGTTCAGCTGCCGAGCTACTGGTCTTCCATTCTACCTTGGGTTTATTTTGCCCTTCCTTGCCATCTATGTATTCAACTGGATTGTCTTTGTTGTGATAATGGTTTCAATTGGAAGACATACAGCTAGGTCAGCAGCTGTAAAGCAAGCAAGTGAAAGCAGTGGCAACGCCTTCTCTCTAAAGAATGTACTAATAGCAGCAGGTTTAGCTCTGGTGTTGGGGCTTGGCTGGGGATTTGGTCTCGCGGCAAGCAGTCATAAGATCAGTGCCCTGGCTTGCACATTTCAATTTCTATTCAGTGTATTTGTGAGCTGTCAAGGGTTTCTCCTTCTCCTCTTTCATGGCGTGCGAAGCAAAGATGCTAAAATGGTTTGGTGGTCATGGCTTTGTCTTCACACTAAGTCATACTCTGTTGCTGGGAGCACATTGGGGGAAGGTGGCACAATGCAAAGCAGTCGTCTTCGCACAATGCCACAAACTACTCGCTCTACTGATGAGCCATCAATTTCCCTGGATGAGAAGTTGTGTAGTGAGTCTGAAAAGCACACCACAACTGAAGAAACATTTGATGGCGACGCAACACTTGAAACAAGCTGTCTTGGGCCTGAAATTTTTGCTGCTACAGTAGACGTGAAGGCAGTACCACCAAAGAATATTCACAGGAGATTCTTGTCACTTGCATTGTTGAAGGATAAAATTGGAGGGATGCCTCTTTTTAGGAGTGAAATTCAAGTGACGAAGCATCTTCTTACTACCGAATGTGACGATACCCATAATCCATAATCTATAAAAAGTATGCAAAGGACAACTAAATAGTTTGCTAGATTTATGGAAGGTTGACTGTAAATTAAAATTAACGCAGTTGCATTTGTTTATGCAGGCTATTATATATTTTCAATTACACAAAACTATTCCAAACTGCGTGACCTGGTACACACAACAAATGTTAGAGTATGCTGCATATCACGGTGATGCCCCTTTTCCTAGCGAGGAACAAAACAGGGAAACAAAACGGGGAAACAAAACAACCCATGCGTAGGGAATACTAGCCTCGTTCCTAGGCCCAATTTTTATATTAAAAGTTAGCTGGACAAAAAATAGGGCCTGGTAGTGATGGACAAGGTCTTTGTGCGCATGTGCTTGCCATTCACCAGAAACTGCAGGTGATTTATGTTCTGTTGTAATTTGGTTTGTGAACCTTTCTGTATACTAGTCTGGTCAGCATATGTGTAAGTTAAGTGGTAATCAACTTGAGCTATCGACACTACCATCTCTAAAGGCTGAACCTAACTAGGTTCAGCTCGAACAAGGTATGCAGCTTAGAAACAGGCGCCTGTGGTAAGCCATGTTCGAGTAAGGAGGGATGGTAACAGCGGCGTAGGAAGGTACACTCATGAATGACCATATGAGACACTTTAGACACAGCCTCCTGTCTGAGATGAAGATTGGAAAAAAAGCTCTACAAATGGACTTCATATTGCTGCTATCCAATGCCTTTACAATCTTTTTATATCCACGACTCACAACTATGATCACATCAGCACCCATTTCTAGGTGAATACACAGAAAGCTGTACACATTGTGCACTATTAGCATTAAGAAAATTTACCTTAACTGATGTAGGAGCAGCCATTGCATCTTGAATTGTGTTATCACATGGGTCCAACACTATCCAGCTTGCTGCCGTAACTGTGGTGCATGTAAATTTAGTTATGTAGATCACTTAATGCATACAGCGTACCTTCAACAGGATTCTGAGATGCATTATCACATCTAGCTCTTGGTCTCCTGTGCCATCAATGTTACCTGGCCCCTGATCATTGCTAATGTCACTCAGAGGCTCAGTGCAATTATTAGTCTGTGCTGTGTAAATCAAGTGTGATACCTTTTGTTTTAAATGTCCCTTACAGTTATGGCAATCAGGATAAGGATAAGTAAGCCTTCTTCCAGGGCGCTCAGAGATGGAAAGGTTCACAAACCAAATTACAATGGTACACGATTCATCAGTTTCTGGTGAATGGCTAGCGCATGCGCACAAAGACCTTGTCCCTTGCCCTCCGCTAACTTTAATATGGCCTGGGGAAGAAGCTTAGGACATATAGTATTGCAGAAAGAATGTATCGTAAGTCCCCCCCCCCCCCCCCCCTACAAAAATTGCTCGCATTTAAATTCGCCATAACTTTTTTCATAATCATGTATGCGAACCATTTTACTTCCTGACGTACTAAAATGATAACATGTCAAGTCCTCTGAGCTAGGGTGGCATTGCACTAGCTTAGCCATGGAAAAATTACAGAGCATGGCCTGGGGAGCTGAAGCATGCAACACGTTCACTTTTATTGCTTCCTGGGTTGCCATCATTACAAACAAACCAAAATCGATTATCTTGTCCAACTTTGTTATGCAAACATGGCTGGTCTAATGCCAGAGCCATAATGATGAGATCCTTACTGATGCCGGTTACTGGAGGTTGTTTCTTAGAAAACATTTAATTCTACATGTAATACTTAATCTGTATTTTAATATTTGTATTAATATGGGATAACTTATTTTAAATTGACAACATGAAATATTTATTATTAATAAATAACGCACATACATATACACAAATATGTATCGATCTAAATTATGGTTCGGACTATATTTCAATGCATGATCGAGTAAAGAGGGCCCCCATCCTCAAACCCCAGGCCACTCCTCCACTTTACTCTCAAATCCCGTAGGCATGGGCTGGCTGCTTTGATGATGGTAAACGAAAGCCTTGCTCTGATGTAGCCACATGGCACGTTTGTGCCACCATTTCCTTGCCACACGTTGCCATTCTCTTTAAGTGCTCAGCTCCCGATGTAGAATCGATACTCAGTGGCGTAGCGAGGGGAGATCCTGTATCCGCCCCTGGTACGAATAGCACAAGGGTGAAAAGAATCATTGCCGTAGATTATTCAGTATAAATTCTTTTACTTACATTAAAGATTCCGGACTATCTCATTCAATTCTTTGCACATTTATTAATATGGAAGTGTCAAAATCACCCTGATGATACTTTCCAGGACAAGCAAAAGAAAAGTAGCGGTCACATTGAAATGTATGGTAATTATAAATTCAGTGCCTAATAACGTTAATGATGGATAGTCCAATTCAGGATGCGTTTAAGGAGAAGCTCTTTGGAGTTCACGGAAAATGAAAACTTGAACAACTATCCAGAAGGGTGATTTTGCTGGACACTGTCCCATATACATATCATGCAATGATGCATCAGTGGTATGTATACTGTAAACAGCGAACTGCTGATGTCCCTGCAACATGTGCAGTACATTACTGTCTCCTGTAACTGAAAACTGCATCAAATGGGTGGAGGAGGAGGTAAGTGGCTTTACTTAAAGCCACAGTGCCCAAGTTGCACAGTACAATACTTTAGCAGTCTGTGACTGTACCCCCCAAAAACTGCCACAAACCTCTCTGGCACCCCAGCTAGCCAAACCATTTCTCTGCCTCTGGCAAGGGGCACAAGTGATGATGACCCCTCCCTCTCACCTGCGTGCAGACAATCCTCCCACATGCCTTGCAGTTATTGATGAGCGCGTGCTTCTGGGCCAGACACTGACAGGTGTGCCTCCCTGGTAGCACAACTGTAAGTCGTGACTGTCCCTCCGCGCTCAGGAGGGGAGCGTACTTCTGTTGTTGAGACATTGCTCCACCAGGAGATTCACTTGTGTCAAGTGTGCGGTTGGGCAGATGTTGAAAATCCCCGGACGGCTTGCCATCCTGGGGGGGGGGGGGGGGGGGGGGGGGGGAATGTCCGTGTGAGTGTATGCATGTTTGTATGTGCATGTGCATGTGGTAGACATAATACATGCAATGTACAGTATGTACACACACACACACACACACACACACACACACACACACACACACACACACACACACACACACACACACAAACACAGGTTCTTTAAAACAGGAGCGCTACATATGTACATCTGAGGACTTTTGCCTCTTAGAGTCCGGGAGAACTGCAGTGGTAATGTAATACGAACAAAAGAACAATACTTCATACACTTCTAAATATGATCGGTCACTCAAAGATTGCTGAATCAAGGTGTACTTTAGTTTCCCATCCAACTACCTAAAAATGGAATGTGGTCAGTGCACATGTATTAATTAGGATCTAATTCATACTTAGCAAAAACTTGCTTCTGCCTCTGATCCCTGTCCTTGATGAAGCTTCTTATTGCGTCAACTTGAAGATGTTCAAGATCACACACTGCTGTTATGTGATAGAAATAATGCTGATCTTGTGGTGATTATACTGGTGGTGCCTTATAATGATGGTGTTCATGCATATGGGGATAATGGTAATGGCGGTGCTATTGGCGTGAAGCGCCAAGTGTTATGGTCAAACAGCAGAATTCAGCACAGAAAAAGCGCACCAGTACACACAATAAGAGACAAACTAAATAAGTAGACAAAATATAAAGGGTCAAAGGGTCGACTATAGGATGCGCATCTCCGTATGCCTGGAGATGTGCAGCTGCATATGCCATCATTACAGATGAGGAGAACAAGGATAGGAGAGATGGTGTTGCTTAGGATTAGCTATTAATTACAACGAAGATAGATGGAGCCATATAATGTGAACGAAGCGTTAGGCCAAGGATTAGATCAAAAGGAAAGTGCTCAAAACTGCGGCAAACATGTTGTTTGACAAAGTTAAATGTTCCCACCTACTCCTGCGAGACCATATACATCTCATTTTCATTTACTTTTTATATTATAGTCATTGTATTACGTGCCTGCAGCTGCTAATTTAATTAATTTGATACAATTGATGACAGTAAACCTTTAACAAAGCAATCTATTGAACAGAAACAATTATGCAAATATAATACAATACATATAATATATATTACTTTGTTGGTATGAATTTTGCTTTTCATTCAGCACCCCTTCAGATCAGCCATCTCGATATGCGGTTTCTTAACCAGTACTCTTGTCTTAGTTCCACCAGAAACTTGCTGCACATTTACTGGAGGCTTGCATTACTTTATTTCCATAAAAAAAAAAAAAAACTAATTCATCTGGAACTATTATTTTTCGTAGCAAACCCGCATAACAAAATTCACTTTCATTACTTTCGGCAGCGAGTTCCGGGTCACTTGAATAATTATTTTTCCTGAAAAGCAGATGTAATTACCTTTAAAACGGGCCGTTATGGTATATCACTGTATTAGTTTGCACCATTCATTTATGATAGCAACCACCTCGTCTCTAACACAAACCGCCACTATGTTGAACGTGAAAACATCACGCACTGCTACGTGAAAAGGCTACCCTTCCATCCGTCTGAATCAAGGCGACTGATCAGTATATTTGGAAGGGAACGTATTCGTTATTATACCGGCTGGAAGTGGAAACTCACTCTGTTTCAGCATGGATATTATACGGAAGGGATTGGAAACGGATCACGTGCCCGTCAGTGTATTATAATTTAACACCTTCGACAACCACTGCGTTCCTCATACCAGAGATAATATATAATTATCTGCACAAGAAATGCTTTGTGGGGTGAAAGAGACGACAGCTTCATCCAATTGGCTTGACTTAAGTAAAATCAGGTATTTCTCACTGCGCTGGATGGAACTCAACATGTTTTGTTTGGATTGCACGTTGGGTACTCATATAAACGCGGCGAGGAGAGCCATCTGGACATGTGTGTGGTTGTGGGCTTGCAGCATGTGCTGTGAACACCTACTCAATCCCTTTATTCTTTTTTCTGTTTCTGCACTGATTTTATGATCGAACTGGCCGTGAATAAAGTACCAGTACGCTACCTGTTTGTATATTTCTCCCTCCTAAAATTGTGGGCGGACACTTTCGTTCAAGACTCTATGGTACAAGGAACTACGAGAGAAACGAGGCTACAGCTCTCCTTTTAGCTAGTTTTCCCTCCACACAATTATAGCCAATTATATGAACTCATTGTTTGTGACAAACTGAACAACAGCTCTATATAGCACTCGCCCCGCCATTATTAGAACTTCCGCTACTACAATGATTGAACCTGTTAAAATGCCCCTTCCGCATAATACCTATGGTTTTACTGTTCAACCGTTAATTCGTCTTTGACTGTCTAGCTCTCTATCATAATGACGGTAGCATAGCAAATGTCATATCAGTCACCGCTCTTAATTAACCATAGATACATTACCTTTTTGGCCTCATAATCCAGGACAATGGTCAGCACCTTAGCAGCTAAGCTTCGGGCTTCTGCCTGACCAACCACTTTACTGCGTCATGCTGTGGCATATCTGGTCGCATCCATGAAGATGGAGTCAGCGTCACTCGCTTTCACGTCCTGAACTAAGTACTCTCCTATTGATTCTCTTGTTGGCGACAAAGTATATACTTCTTTTCACAACCTTGATAGCAACAACAACAACCTATAGATACATGTGTGTGCATGTAGAGAGGGATTATTACATTGGTTGGCCCTACGGCATGCATGAAGAACACTATCGGCCGTTCGCTTTGTACCTCGAATTTCAGGCTGAGTCTATTTTATGGGATACCTTCAAAAGAGTGAGCTTTATTTGTGGTTCGCAATGCACTTCCTCTTGAAGGGCTGAGTACTTGGAAATTGCCTTTTGCACCTTTTGCACAGATACTGTGATCCATATAATTTGTTTGCTGCATCGCTCTTTGATAGCACGCTAAATCCATCAGTAGTACTGCTCTGCGATGTTTGTATACGATAGGCTAGCAAGCTGCCTTCTGTGTTTGGAATACAAGACGCAGAGTTGCAGCGATTCATTTTTCCTTGTACAGAACACGGATACTGACACCATGACGTCCACGACGTTATGTAGCACCGTGTGAGGTCATCTTGCACCGTGTGTGATATGCTTATATCTCGTTTGCATATCTGATTCATTTATATCTCATATATAGAATGGCTTTTGTCGCGCATTTCGCCAGACCCTCTTTCCACGTATAGCGGTGGTGAACCCACGCCCGCTGAGGGATCAGGGTCTGGGTACGAGACTACTGAATAGCGGCCTTATAGTTACAAGCTTAGAAGGTTTAAACAATTGTGCATTGCATGCTGTATGTTGATTTCACTGTGACATTATATAGCTGATGCGAAGTGACAAATTAGAGGGATGCAAAAGTATAGTCCAATTGATCCACTCATGCTGGCTGGCAGATCAAAAGCATACAAGTTATAAACGGCACGAAATTTTCGCGTGAATAGTAGTTGTATATTTTATGCTCCAATGTCCCATGTCAGTTGAGGCTGGCATTAAATGCTGCATGATGAGGTGTATGGTATCTTTAATGATGTCTCTACATGCTTGACTGCTACATGTAGCTCTATAACAATGCTGACTGCATTGGTGACTGCTGTGCTGACCTTGCTACTTAGCAGTATGATGCCTTATGGAACTGCTGTTCCATTGAGCTCATTTTACTCTTATGGATCAGCTGCTGGGGATACTTCACTACCTCCAAATGATGATGACTCTTCTCCTTCAATCACACTTCCTACTTCGTTTAATTTTTATGGAACCTTCCATAGCACAGTATATGTAAGTTGGGCTCTGTATGTTACTTGTAGTGCACTCCAGGTTACATTGGGTTTAAAAACTTAAGTTTGAGTTGTACTTACTTTAGAATTTGCATTATGCATTTTGTAATTTCAGGTGAATAACAACGGCGACTTATCCTTTGGGGTGCCATGGTCAGTCTACACACCAACAGCATTTCCCATTCCAAACGTTCCGTTGGTAGCAGCTTATCATGCTGATGTTGACACTAGTGGTACTGGGAGTGTGTGGTACCGAAGTACACAAGATCCCACACTTCTAGCTAAAGCAGCAGATGACATACAGCCCTTGTATGGAATCTTTAGTCCTCAGTGGTTCATTGCAACCTGGGATCATGTTGGGTACTTCGACTATAGAACTGATAAGGTACGCAAAATGAAACTTGTATTTGTTTGTTATCATCATTTCCATAAACCCTCTTGATCTACAAGGGGCAGTGCCTTAAGGTCTGGTAACCCTATCTCCATATTTTATATCATGGGGTTATGATGGTTAGGTTGTGCTTACACATGTGTGTTGGGTCTGCATGATTGGATTTCATATGGAGCATTTTCAACATGAGTACTTGAACATGGGAAGGTGTGTTTGCAACATTACAGACTTTGATTACACAAGAACTAGAAATATTTAATTGGAGGGTTGGCAAGCCAGCAACTTTTGGCCTAGATGTAGCCTTTCCACTTAGCCTCACTACTTGAAATAAAGCAGGGGCTACACCAGTAGGAAGGCAGCTGGGGCGGCTAAAATTTGGAAGCACAGTGTTTATGATCATAGTTGCTCATAACTTCTTGGGTATAAACACACTTGGCTCTGGAGGCTTATGGTTACTGGCATGCAGAAGCCCTGGGCACCATTTTACCAGCTTGCATGCTTGCTGTCTGGCCATAAATTTGCAGTGCAGCAAATCAATAACCATTTCCACTATGTAACAGAGACTTAACCTAACCAATTTGAGCAAATGCCAGAGCTTTACTTTCATGTTCAGACCCTTGACAGTCTGAGGGTGGAGATTAGCTATGGGTATTGCATGTACCTTCTGTGGTAGTTGTGATATACTCACGTAGGCCTATCGTTGAGAATGAGTATACCAATTGATTATCACACGATATCGTACTATTAATGTTTTTAATCTCCAGGGAAAAATCCTTATTTAAGGATGTCATTATCCTTAAATAAGGATCATCTTTTACATTGCATATTTTTGCTAATAAAGAAGATAAAAGAAATGGTATTGGTCAATTGTATACTGATTAGCCTCCATAGCAAACTTTAAATAATGTCAATATGATCAATGTCCATGTGGTAAAAGTGGCACATCCTTATTTAAGGGTTGACACCATCCTTAAATAAGGATCACAATAGTTTTAGAACTCTTGATTTTCTCTGATAGCCAGTTGATCCAGCTATACTCACAAACTGATTCGTCAAAGAAATAACATGTGGTCAATAAGTTATGCTTATTTACACCATAACCACTTCAAAATTAATAATATCAAGCACATTTGTATAATGACGTGTACGGATGCAGTGGCGTAGCGAGGGGGGGGGGGGGGGGGGGGGGGGGGGAATATGTCCCCGGGCGCAGGGGGTTTAGGGGCGCCAAAATAGACAATTTGCACAGATAATTATCGCGCTTACGCGAACGGGCCCCCGGGCATATCTTGAGTCAAACATCTGCACTCGATCTGCACGCAAACTTTTACATTTATTTCTAATCACCGACATTGAGGATACGGCATTCAATCATCACCCCTATAATCTGTTGAATAAACACGACACATTGCAGTTCCAACTTCAGGGTTATCGCTCGCTGCCATTGTGAGCCTGTTATGCACAGGCTCACAATGGCAGCGAGCAGTTAGCATTATCGTACAGATAGGTACACATAGTGCCAGTCCATAGCGCGAGGGTAGTTTTGCGGGGGCGGATACTTCCCCAAACTAAATTTCTTATTGCAAACGATTGAATGTACGAAGGCATAGGTTGCTTGCGAGCAGTGTATTAAATTAATACGAAAGTATCATGATTTTGTGGCTTAAAAAGTGCGAAAGTTGCAAAGCGGCTGGGGCTCCGCCCCAGGCCCCTTTAGGGGAGCTTTGCATACCCCCTTGCTGGGATGATAGAGGCCCGGCATATCCCTCTCTGCCCTTGCGGCTGCATACCAACCCTCGCTGCAAAATCCTAGATCCGCCCCTTTATTTGCAGGGGGGGAGCCATAATTGCATTATGTCCCCGGGCGCTCAACAACCACACTACGCCACTGTACGGATGTATATGCTCCCTTTTGCTCAAACGCCAGCGTGCCGGACGTACCTTAACTTCACTGAAACCATGTGCACTGCATGTGGTTGTTCTACCGCCGCTTAATCGAACAGTGTGCTTTCTAGTCTTATATCATTGTGTACAGTACTAGTACCATGTAGAATGGTGTATTGGGGGTGGGGGGGTTGGGGGGGGGGGGGGGGGGGGGGTGTATGGAAATCTAGGAAGCGTTGTCAATTGGCCTACGATATGTTTTCGAGCTTAGTGGAGCTTAGCCCCAATTAATCAGACTCGAGAGGAGGACACGCCACTGCCTAGGCCTACTGGTCGCTGTCACTGTCATTTGACGATCGAATCATGCAGTGCTGCCGCTTGGTCACCTATAGGCCTACATGTATGTCATCCATCCGAACTGAGGAATTACATCCGTCTCTTTCTGTGGCTCCCCCTCGGTATCTAAGCAGGGTTGCTTAGCTTGACGCTTTCGAGTGTATGCAATCGCTTCGATCTTTGGAAATACTGGCTGGTAAGTGAGCGTAGATTGTCGACGCCGTAGATATTGTTCCACAGATCCATCTGACAGTGTACATTCTACTCCTAGAGCTACCAGAAACTTGTCCTTCCTTGTCATACGTATACGTCGCTTTGAGTTAATTTGCTCACTACTCAGAGTATTATATCGCCAGCTGCAAATGGCCGTTTCGCCGTATTTACACTGTAATACCAGTTTTTGAGCAAGCCAAACCTGTTTTAATTGCGACAGTATTCCTGATCTGCATGATCTTGAATCTAGTGAATCCCTAATATAAACAAAGCACCAAGTTTACATCATTCTTTAAGAAAGTGGTCATCATCCTTATTTAAGGATGGCCATCCTTAAATAAGGATTGCGGGAGATTAAACATTAAGTACCCTGAATCATGCATGCGCTGCATACATAATAGTTCCATGTACGACACTCCTCTCTCCTTTATATCTGTCTGGTGGTCTTCTATTTTGTCTCAACTGATACTGATGTCTAGCTAATGCCACCTCTAGCTGGTTTTCTAGCTATTTCCATTCTTCCATCTGTTTCCTTCTCCCCTTTTGTCATGTCCTGCTCTCTCTGTACTCTCCAGAGCTGTACGCTTTTCTTCTTTCTTGGCAGACTGTGTCATTTGTTCATCGTCTATTTCACTTTCACACACCCCTGATTTTGTTACTGCTGTTCTGAGATGGTCGATATGTCGTTTCCACATTCTCCCATCTGCTAAATCCACTATTTACGATGCCAGTTCTGAATCCTGCTTTATTTTTCCTTTTATCCATCTCTCCCCCACCACCCCACACTTTCTTGCCCACACAACATTATTTGGCTCAAACTCTCTCTCTCTCTCGTACTCTTGTCATGCCACTCTTTTTGTTCTTCTTGCTTCTTTCGCACGATCTGCTCCATAGTTTCCCGAAGGATATCCAACCTGTCCTCAGCTCTCTCTGTTGAAAAAGACTACCAAGGGACACATTAGTAACAGTGTGTGGTGTACTGCGATATGCTAACAATACTTTTGTAAAAGTCGTTTCTCAATTGAAGTTCGCTTGTCCCGGAATAACTAGTTTTGAAAATCTACCTCCGCGTAAGTACGCCGCTTTTGAACGACACTTCTCCAGACCGAAACCATCTTTGATGCCCAAACATACCTCGTTCAGTAAAGCACAGGTTTATCTTCAACAATACTTCGTCTAAAGGGTCATCACGCGTTCTATTCAGTAACTGTACAACGAATTCCAACGGGTACAAATCTTTACAACCGTTGCTAGAGTGCTTTGTATGTGGGAAAAAGATGTTACGGAAATCATTTTAAAAGACGGAGTTTTGCCTATGGAAGACCATCACAGAAGTAAGAAGGTATTCTTAATGCTTGGGGCTTACTGGTACAAGATGAGCTGTCCGTTCTGCGTGGTAGTGTTGTAAGCATCGATGACATATTGTTCATAATTTACGTCACGCTATTTTTGATCATTATGGACCCCTCGTGACACATTATCCCATATGATGTATGGTTAATGTATACATCGTCACACAGGCTAATACCTCCCCCCCCCCCCCCCCCCCCCCCCCCCTTCAGCGTGACATAATTTATGAACGGCCCCTATAGATATCTATTAGGGTTACTAAGCAAAATAATTCATTGTAATAGGTTGGGGATAATATTTTAAAATCATAATGAAAGGGGGAGATTCATGCTAACTGCAGCAATCCAGCAGTGGGGACCAATAATCAGCGTGGTTGTTACCAGACTGATAGTACAACCATCAGCCTTGTCCCCAGACTTGGCTAGTTGTTGCCGCAGGTTCTGTTTCTATAGGATGGAGAAACACATCTTCATTGGAGCCTCTTGCTTTTCATATATCTGCTGTAGGCGGTATATATATAGCACTGACTCCCGTAGTCCTGTAGCATCTGATCGCGTATGTAGTTCCACCGACAGAATTCAAAGTAACTAAACCTTATATAAGAAGCTATAGTAGAAATCAAATTAGGTCAAAACTAATACATGCGATAGTGTTGGGTCCTTACGTGGTAGTTTTGGGGGACTTGTTGATGCCTAATTTAAATTACCTGCCAAAATATGCAGGCCGTTACTTGGCTTTCGTTTCAAGCTGCTACAACTTCAAATGGTTCCAAAGTTGTCCTTGTTGGTGCCAAAAGATCTACTTTAACAAGAACCATTGCAATTGGAGCATTTGGAAAGGAATTATTTGGGTATTCTTCCAAATGGTGCAATTATATATGAAATTATATTACTGATTGGCTTGCAAATGTGCTCATATACTAATGGCATATAATTGGGACAGCATCCGACAAAACTGCTCCATGTTACAGCTCATGACAAATAGGGGGGACCTTAACATGATACTGGGTGTTTGCAAAGAATGCAACACTTTTAAATCACTATATAACTCAGGATTGAAATTAATTAACTGCTTGTTTACTTTAACATATGTTGCAGTAGTTAGCCAAATATACTAACAATCCATTTTATTGTAAGCGGTTAAATAATTGTATCAAAACCCTCATAAATCAAAATATTCAAAGCCTTCATGTTATTCAAGATTATGGTTAGTGATAATTGATTGTAATAACTAGTAATAAGTAAAGCAATTTAGTTAAGTAGTGAGTTATTAACATTTAAGACCAGTATTTAAGTTATGAAGTTTAAGCAGCTATAAGATAACTATTCTAAATAATCATCCAGTATTAAATGAAGTATTTGATTTGGTAAAGTAATGGTGAGTTATTAAAATTCAAGGTTAATTAAAATTGTAGTGGCCATTTAGCTTTTTCAAGTTTAATTTGTTGTTTTGAATATTCACTTGTAAAAAACCAATTAAATTTCATACTTTTTCAAATATTCACTGCAGTTCATAAATCATGTCATTAATAAAAAGTTGCAGTACATTATTGTGTCATATTAGTTAATTGAAGATATTTGATTTTATCTTTTGAAGTGTCAAATTTGGTTTGTATTTAACTAAACGTGGTTTTATTGAACATTCATACATTTATTTAGATTAATGAAATCATTATGTGTAACGGTGGTGTCCGTGTGTGAAGCACGTTTTTTGGGTTCGAATCCTGATGAGGTCGATTTTTTTTTCGATCTAATATATTTATGTGTGTGTGTGAGACACGTTTTTGGGGTTCGAATCCTGGTGAGGACAATTTTTTTCCCTTCATCCTTTTTTCTTCTTCTTAGCAGGGAGTGCAAGTCTATCAAAGGATGTTGTCTGTCTGTGTTGTAATATTAACTTTATTCGTGGGATGTTTTGTTTTAGCTTGCATGGCAGTCGATAATATACGGGCAGCTGTTACGCAATACATATAGATAAACTGCAAGCTAACTAGTACTAATATAAAAGCGTTGCGCTCTTTTGCAAACACCTTGTATTTTAGAATTCCAGGATGCTTGATGAAATGTACACATAATAGAAAATTCAAGCCATTGTAACTCCATGATGGGCGGACGAATTTCCAGTGCATGAGATGGGAGTTGTAGAGGACATAGGCAGCCTCATATTTTTTATTAAAGTTAGGGGAGGGAAAAATACGGCATGATAGTGATTAGCAATGTTTTAGCACACATGCGCTAGTGACGTGTCTCTGGTGGCACTTGAAGACAATGCACCATCGTTGTTGTGTACAGACTGAAAGGGAGGTAATATGTAAAGTAAAAGCTGATGATGTGCATTAAGCCATGCTTCAGGCCAAAGTGTCCTTACTGCCCGCCGTTACGCGTGCAACACAAAAGGGGTCTTGAGTATTGTTTTGCTGAAGTGATATGTAAACTTACCTCAAAGCCCTCAACATCTATGCACCTCTTCACAATGTGGGCGAAGGTGCATGAGGGTCTGACGATTGCTTTCAAATCCCCACATATGAGTCATTTCTAATAAATAATTAAGCACTGGTAATTTGTCAAATCCCCACACCTGGGGCAAAGATCCCCACCCAAATGTCCCATCTGTGCACACACTGGGGAAGACCATTGATAAGTGCATGCATTACATGTATAAGTGGCTCGCCTTCATGCATTTAGGAAACCTCTAAAGTCACCACACACACACACACACACACACACACACACACACATAGCTGATACATGTTTCTGTCGTAGTGAATTAGACAGAAACTATTCTCTCTCCGTATGTGATTGGTTGTACAGCACGTGATGTGTACACGCGTGGAGGTGGAGGTATATAAAGTTATGTGAGCGGGAAGAAAATCAGTCTACGTTGTCAGTGCACGTGTGTGGAAACTTTACATATTGCAAATGTTGTGTTCAGCTGGATGGTATGTGTGGGTGGATTATGTTCAGCCGGACGGCTAGTGTGTTCAGCCAGCCGAGAGGGGGGGGGGGGGGGGTAATTTCTTAGTGAGGCCAATTGTACCTTAATTGAAGCTGAAGACCCTCTACCCCGGAACTGGTGTTATAATTTTGTTGTTGTCCAGAGCAGCGTGTAAGGAGGTTTTTTTCTCACATGCACAGTCACACTGTGAGGTTTTTCCCCTGAGGTGGTGTGGGGCCACCACCTCTAAATAAATTAGGTTCAAATCAAAAATAGTTGGCGAGTGTCATTTATGTGGTGACTATACATGTTCTGCGTTAGTGGATATAGATGTATATGTGCTGTTCGCAAAATATGTACAACTGTTATATATATAAACGTATAGTTAACAGTCGTGCACAGGCGACACTGCACCAAAAGTTATCAATATGCATGGCATAAGGGTAGTGTACATGTACGAGGGCTGGGACTAGTCTGGGGACCAGTCTGATGGTTGTACTATGATAGTACAACCATCAGTCTGGTCCCCAGACTAAGCTGGGACACTGTCCAGTCTGGTCCAGCATAATAAGAGATAGCAGGCATAATCAAATTTAGTAAACCCTTGCTCGCTTTGAAATGTACGGCTAACAGACGATTCAGTGCCTTATAGAGCACTTTCATGGTCTCATGACGCGTGGGCTTTTATTGCTTTATCATCCGCCATTTTGGTGCTCGGAAATATGGTTTTGGACGCGGCACAAGTAAAAATCATATTTTTAGAAGTGTTAGGCATGTAGTAGACCACAAAATATATATCTAAACGACACTGAACTTCTCCGAGCACCAATATGGCGGACTAATTAGAAGATGAATGCTATTAAGTCACGCGATCGCCAAGGCTGTTTGAGGCTGGACATTTAGTTTGATAATTAGAGCGTTACGGTATATGGTATAGAAATCATGGCGGTTAGCCTCATTATCGACACCATATGTTCAACGATGTGCCTTGCAAGATGCTTACATCTGGTGTTATTATAAACACATGCAGTAGTACCAGCAATCATCTGGCTTCAAGACACATACCTGAAACGATAAATTACGCTTTCCAATTAATACACGCGCCACGTTTTCATACGCATATGAGGTACGGCACGATCGAATAGGTATGAAAGATGCGCGAATTTCACATAGCTGCCAATTTTCCCACATATAAGTTTGACATGCAGGAGATGTGAAAGCTTCAAGTGGTTGGTTTCTGTCGTCCACTAAGCGCGGCCGGCTGTTTTCGGCCTGAAAGGGCTGCCTGTTTTCTATGAATAATCATGACACGTACAATGGAGTACAATTGCTAACACGTTCAGCTGCATTGCAGAGTGTGGAAAAACGCATGTTATATAAGAGAGCAAGTAAAAAGGACACCATATGCAAGTACTCAGGCCTTGCATGGTGTGGCATTTCACTCTGAGGAGGATGCAGCCATGTATCCCAAAGCCCAGCTAATAGTGTAGCTCCTGCAAGCAATGACTACAAATGATGGCATTAATAGTTAAAACATAAGAGTAAGATGTTAATGCATATTAATTGTCATTGACCAGTAAATATGATGCTATGCTTATACACGGGTTTTGTAACATTTCATGCCCTCAACTGGTGGAAAGGAGTGGTTCACCAGGCCACCTAATTATTTAAGAGTGTGCTATTAAGCCTTAAAAGTACAATAGCACTATTTCACACCCCAACATTTAATGCTCTTGTTAATCTGCACGATTGCAGGTGACAAACTTTCATGTCAATTCTGCAGTATTTGTTGTGCCCTCTCTTTGCTTATGTTTATAGAGAGGTAGGCACCTTCTGGAGCTGCATCAAGCAAATGTATTTGCAGTTGTATACAGCTGGTTGTATAATACATCCCTATTGTTATGACAGCACTATTACCCCCTAGATACCTAGCTTGGTATTAAACATTGTAGCAGAGTGAATGTTCGAGGGACATCAGGGCTTGAAGTCAAAAATCAGCTATAGCCGGATGTTCTGATATGTATATGGCATCTTAGACCCTAGTAATATCGACAATGGCACAAAACTAGTCAAAGAATAGCTTGACTCTTCCTTACATGCATGTCTGTTAGGGAATATCCACAAGCCTTAGCAACCACATCAGTCGGCATGACAACACTGTAATGAAGGTTTCCAGGGTGTACACTATACCTTGTGCATAACTTAGGGACTAACTACCTGAGAATTAAAATCTATTAAGCGATCAGTGATCAAAATAGGAAGCATTCATTGGTGGAGTCAGGGATTACAGTGAGTGCAGAACAAGAATCACAGCTGGCCTAACAATCACTTGGCATTAGCTGCACAACACCCATAAAAATCAACTGAAAAAATCTAAAACAACTTTGCATGCACTTACTTATACATACATGCATGTAAATGGCACGTAAGGCTTCTACTAAAAACTATATCTCCAGGGAGAGGTCAGATGCAAGAAACCTCAAAGGGGGTTGAGATAGCTCTCCATTTTTACTGCCATTTTTCTGGAAGAAAGAAGATACAAAAATACACCTATATATGTTCCACATTGATGGAAAAGCTACTGGGTGCACTGATAGCTTAAATAAGATGATATTTATAAATCAACTCGCTATACATAGTTAGGCTCACCCTGCATGACAACTAAATCCCCAGTGATGAAGTATGGTATGGATCAAGCTTGGACCTCTGCAAGGGTGGAGAGGCACAATAATGTGTACTATACATTGCAGGTGTAAAAGTTTCTACTTGATCTTTATCAGGCACTGAATCAGGCACTATGTACTCCAAAGCATTGGAATATCAAAACACCATGCATTTCCATCACTAAAGTTGTCAACGACCTACCAGGTTTCACACGTGACACCTTGCACTCACTGTAAACGCTAGCTATCGAATAATACATCTGATTCAACAGCATTGAATCTGAATGCCAGTATAAATGCTGCATGACTTTATAACCTTTAGCTCTAAATGCCATTGCCCTAGTTAACATCATCTTCATTACATGCACTAGGCTTGTAGAAAAGTGGCAGGATTCAGTCAGTCTCCTTCCGGGTTAGAATAAAGAGACAAATCCACGTATGCATACCATGCATGCATAATTGCATGCACAGAATAACATATGCCTATGCATAAGAGATGCAGTTGCAGGTCTACGATGCAGTGTGTGATGAAGCACCTTATCAACATTGTGTCACAAGATGTGACAGCAATACCACAATCAACGAAGATTGAACTTTCAGGACTATACCTATCGTTGTGCTTGACACGGCATTAAAACTCTTGTAAAATCAGCGATATTTGACGATCTGCAGCGCCATCATTTCAGCCGGCCGCACTTAGTTTATACGCTGTCTAGGTAGTCTTAACCTTCCACTACCTAATCACGCTTAGCTTTTTCCTAGGAAAATTGGCAGTGGTCCACTGTTCACTTCTTTGTGGAGGATATCCAACTGAGGTACTCGGCTTGCGAGCGCTATAGCTAGCGGGCGCTACAGAGTTGTGGCACAAAATTTATATGATGGATAGATAAATGGTATGTCTATACTACAATGGCTGTTACATGTCGGTACAACTAGTACAGTCCTTATATAGCTCGAAAATACGAAGTGCTTGGTTAGGTCATGATCCATGATGTCATCGTTTCAATATTTCGGGGCGTAGGTCTTATTGTCCAACATATTTAATGGGCCGCAAACAGCCGTGGCGATGAAAGAGCGCTACAAGTTACGATCTATATCTAACCATTAATGAGCAATGATCATTTGATAGGGCAGTTCACTCTAATTTCGAAACATACTAGCACGTGAGGTATTATTGTACTTCTTTTGATCTGCAGTCCGGTGGAAATCGGAAGAGCCTAAACTTAGCACAAACAGTAAGCAATTAGGTACTAGCTCGTGTACGATATTATGGTCTAGTATGTGTGCGTGCGCGTGCGTGTGTGTGCGTGCGTGTGTGGGGCGACGACGGTGTGAGCACGTGCGTGCGTGTCTCCACGTTAGTATGCATGGTTGCGCTGACAGGCCGAGACGCACGCTAGCGCATCGAATCCAGGCCGTTTGTATTTGTAGTGATAGCCGTCACCTGCACGGAAGCTTTCTAGCTATAGCATCTGCAATTGCCATTGCGGTTTTGTTTGAATCAGGGCGGCCTGCAGGACGCTGTTATTTATAGCGTTATTCCGTGGATGTAGGGTCAGTACCAGAGATAATATACAGATCTCTGTCAGTACATACGAATGAGGGCAATAACTTGTAAATCAATGAAAGCGTTGCGCTTATTCATGGAGGCCCTGTATAATAACGCCTTAACATGTTTACTTTCATTAACTTGAAGCGTCTTGTATGATGCAAAGACTTACTCGGTGTCGTATGGCGATTTTGCCCTGACAATAGCGATATTGTAGCTGACGTCGAGTGGCAAACTAAAGATTTCGGGATCGTTCACTGTGCAAAATGACGGACTGGCAAGCGATCCATCTCCATAAACGTCCTCGAATTGTAGGCCTACAAGTTTTATTGCTGTAGGGGTCACCGCGTGTTGGCTGCACTGTTAGTGCAATTTAACCCTGTTTCATGACGTGTTCTGTATGCTATTACAATGCAAGATGTTGATGGACATGCTACCCATATAAAGTTTCATTAGCATGTACCGTATACTGTATTAACGCTTTTGCTGCGCTCGCAATTGTGCACACGAAGAGGTTATAATGCCTGATTACTGTGCTGCTAGACATTGCTTACCATCAAGGCCAGTACTACCTAATGGTGGCTCAGTCACCATCAAGGCAAGTACTACCTAATGGTGGTTTTTATAATGGCATTTGAGTGTGTTGATGACCAATATTATGGATAAGGAAATGAAGGTTTTACCACTGGACCAATGACTGGTTAGAATTCATTCTAGGAGCCCAACTGGTACAGTTGTGAGACACCCATGCACCACACACACTGACATACATGTGTTCTACTGCCTGGACCATTCTGATGTTGAAGGGAACTCATGTCATCCTGGTTGTGTGTGTGTCCTGTAAAAAATGTAAATTTTAGTGCTTTTATGGTATAGTTGTCATACTAGTTAGTCTGTTTATGTAAGGACTGTCTTGTACCTGTGAAAAATCACGGGCTGATTATTTTAAAGTTACCACCTGTTTTAGCATACGGTTACTACGCAACCTCTATAACATGCATGCCCGCGCAATATAAATTTCATGGAATTATTAGTAACTACATGTTTTCGGCCTGTACTATTAGACTTGAGAGTGAACCATCACAATAGTGTTTCTTTTATTGTTACTGCATGTGATGGCCTGTACAGGCATGTAAGTTTTTGTGGCAAGCATGATCGCGTTGCTATGTAATTTTATGTGACTTGTGGTCGTTCCTATTGGTTGCTAGGTACACATACATATCTAGCAACCAATAGGCGCTAGGCTGAGTATTTAAATAAGTTACACGGACGTACAGATGTACGTAACGGACGTATGTCCGTACATTGGAAATTATAGTATTTAATGGAGAGATGGATGTAATAACATGTTTGGCTGTATTGCTGAGTGAGATAGTGGCTGTGACAGCACCTCTAAAACCCTCCTACCATCTTGGGTGACATTATCACTACTACTAGTCACTAGCCGCATATCTCTATCCCACTTAGCAATGAGGACATTAGCCAGCTAAGCATGTTTGGGGCAATTCAATTCTACACCATTCGATCGGGTCCATTGGAATGGTGCCGTTTGAGGGGCTTGGCAGTGATGGCTGCTGTACCTGCCATTTTGGCATAACCCACCTAAGATGGTTAAGAGTGGGTGGTGATAAAGTCACCCAAGATGGTAGGGGTGAGGACAGAGACAGGCACTACATAGCTAGTGGGACAGAGACATGCACCATGTGGTTAGTGGGACAGAGACATGTACCACATGGTTAGTGGGACAGAGACATGCACCATGTGGTTAGTGGCCTTAATTTAATAGACTTTCTCAGCCCAAAACTTCAGACTTGGTATGTGAGTGAGTTACACACCTCAGACCAAGGTATGCATGGCTCCAGGTGCACTCTAAATTGCCGAACTCAGCACAAAACATTACTAATATCCAAGGGTGGGTGGGGTGACGAATAAAAAGTGGATCATCTTGCAGAATTCTCACATATGTGTAGAAGAGAGACCACCACCTGCAGGTCCACTGCCCCCCCCCCCCCCCCCCCCCCATACACACCCCCAACATACACCTGCAGGTCCACTGCCTCCCCTCATACACTTGGAGATCCATAGCTTATTCCTGGATGGCCTAATACCTTAACATGTTTACTTTCATTAACTTAAAGCGTTAACTTCTTGTATGATGCAAAGACTTACTCGGTGTCGTATAGTGATTTTGCCGTGACAATAGCGATATTGTAGCTGACGTCGAGTGGCAAACTAACGATTTGGGGATCGTTCACTGTGCAAAATAACGGTCTGGCAAAAGACCCATCTCCATAACCGTCCTCGAATTGCAGGCCTACAAGTTTTATTGCGTGTGTCGGGGTCAACGCGAGTTGGCTGCACTGTTAGTGCATATTTGCCCTGTTTCATGAATAATTTGCGTGGGCTGTGCTATTCTAATGCAAGGATGTTGATGGACATGATACCCATATAGTTTCATTAGCATGTACCGTATACTGTATTAACGCTTTTGCTGCGCTTGCAATTGTGCACACGAAGAGGTCATAGTGCCCAATTACTGTGCTGCTAGACATTGCTTACCATCAAGGCCAGTACTACCTAATGGTGGCTCAGTCACCATCAAGGCCAGTACTACCTAATGGTGGTTCAGTCACCATCAAGGCCATTACTACCTAATGGTGGGCTCAGTTCAGTACTACCTAATGGTGGCTCAGTCACCATCAAGGCCAGTACTACCTAATGGTGGCTCAGTCACCATCAAAACCAGTACTACCTAATGGTGGCTCAGTCACCATCAAGGCCAGTACTACCTAATGGTGGCTCAGTCACCATCAAGGCCAGTACTACCTAATGGTGGCTATTATAGTGGCATTTGAGTGTGGTGGTGGCCAATATTATGGATAAGGAAAATGAAGGTTGCACCACTGACCAATGACTGGTTAGAATTTATGCTAGGAACCCAACTTGGACAGTTCTAAGACACCCATGCACCACACACACTGACATACGTACATGTGTTCTACTGCCTGGACCATTCTGATGCTCAAGGGAACTCATGTCATCCTGGTTGTGTGTGTGTCCTGTAATGTTTAAAAAAATGTAATTTCTAGTGTTTTTATGTTATAGTTGTTGTGCTTTCATACTAATTAGTCTGTTTATGTAAAGATGGAGAGATGGGTGTAACCCCAATCATGCTTGGCTGATGTTATCATTGCTGAGTGAGATAGAGGTTGTGACATTTACCACTCACCCCTACCATCATGGGGGTGACATCACCTCTCACTACTAGCTTGGGTGACGTTATCACCAATCACTCCTACCATCTAGGGTGGGTCATGCCCAAATGGCAGATACAGCAGCCATCACTGCCAAACCCCTCAAACTTTTGGGCTGAGAAAGGCTATTAAGGTCACTAGTTACATGGTGCATGCCTCTGTCCCACTAGCCATGTGGTGCATGCCTCTGTCCCACTTAGCAATGAGGACATTGGCCAGCCAAGCATGATTGGGGCAATTTTTTTAGAATGCAAGTCTACACCACTCAGGTCCATTGGAATAGTGCATGTTTGAAGGGGGTTTGCCAGTGATGGCTTGTACCTGCCATTTTGCTAGTGGGACATAGGCATACTCCACTTAGGTAGTCGGACAGAGACATGCACCACATGGTTAGTGGGACAGAGACATGTACCACGTGGTTAGTGGTGTTAATAGCCTTTCTCAGCCCAAAACATCAGACTTGGCAGACTTGGTATGAGAGTGAGCAATACACCTCAGACCAAGGTATGCCTGGCCCCAGGTGCACTCTTAATTGCTGAACTTAGCACAAAACATTACTCATATCCAAGGATGGGTGGGGTCACTGGGTGGGGTGACGAATACAAAGTGGATCATCTTGCAGAATTCCCACATATGTGTAGAAGAGAGACCACCACCTGGAGGTCCACTGCCTCCCCCCCCCCCCCCACCCTCAACATGCACCTGGAGGTCCACTGCACCCCCCCCCCCCCTTCCTTCCATCCCTACCACATACACTACAGCAGACAGTAGCTCTCTGGCCTCTCTTATTATTGGATTCTTCACAACATATATGACTGAGTAGAGCTAGTAATTTTAATTGCCATTAAAACTATTATTTTACATGAATAGGAATACAATATTTAGGAGGAGAAACAACATGCATGAATTATTAATAAATCATGCTACAGTTCAATAAACTTTAAGATGGGAGCCACCTGGAAAGGATTGCTGTCGCATTTGCCCTCACCAGATGCAAGTTGAGCCTGCTATACAGGTCAGACAGCACAACCGACTTTGGTTTGCCCGATATGATGGCAAGACGGGAGGCAAGCATCTTAAACGAGTCCATGGCTTCCTTTCCCCAAGCACCATAGGACTCCGTGACCAGAGGTACACAATACCAGCCCAAAGCATTGCATTTGGGGTCCATTCCATTATTGTGGTCACCACTTTGTAGTAGATTATAATTTTAATGTTAGACTGGTTAAATTCAGTCAGTAGTTGTGATACATGTCAGTGAAGGCTAAGTGTTGCATGATGAGGTGTGTGGTATCTTTAATGATGTCTCTAAATGCTTGACTATGCAGCTCTATAACAATGCTGACTGCATTGGTGACTGCTGTGCTGACCTTGCTACTTAGCAGTATGATGCCTTATGGAACTGCTGTTCCGTTGAGCTCATTTTACTCTTATGGATCAGCCGCTGGGGATATAGCACTACCTCCAACTGATGATGACTCTTCTCCTACAATCACATTGCCTATTCCGTTTAATTTTTATGGAACCAAGTATAGCACAGTATTTGTAAGTTGGGGATGATATATACACAGCAGAGCACTCAGGTCCTGTGGAATGCCCTGTTGTGTTATTATTTAGATATGTTTAGGGAAATAAAATGCATGAATTGGCAAAAAAGTGGATGTCTATCAATGTGCACAAAGGAAATGTTAGATGATGAAGTTAATCCAATGGTTATAAAGGCAAACTTGAGATATTGTGTGCATGGGAACTGGTTGGGATTAAAACTGAAGTGGGAAAAGTTCTGGATATATACTTTTAGCTGCTAAGGACAAAAAACATGTTTATGAATACTCACATTGGGCTTAATAACTTAACCTGCTAGGAGCTCTTGAGTTGAACTTGCTTTAGAATTTGCATTATGCATTTTGTAACATCAGGTGAATAACAATGGCGACTTGTCCTTTGGAATGGCGGCAGGGTGGCCCGTCAGTCCAACAGCATTTCCCATTCCAAACATTCCATTGATAGCACCCTATCAGGCAGATGTCGACACCAGAGGTACTGGCAGTGTGTGGTACAGAAGTACACGAGATCCCACACTTCTAGCAAAGGCTGTAAATGACATACAGTCCTTGTATGGAACCTTTAGTCCTCAGTGGTTGTTCATTGCAACCTGGGATCATGTTGGATACTTCTTCAATGGAACTGATACGGTAGGAAGAGAATATCTACATGTACAGTAAGCTAGAGAATGTATACTTAACTTTAAACTCACTGTGAGTACAACCCCGTTGTGTTAGAATTCCATGTGTATATGACAACAAAGATCATTATGGATGTTATTGAAAAAAATGTTTATGAGTGGCATTTAATAAAAAGAACATTATTTCATACTCAGACCAACACATTTCAATGTATCCTGGCCACAGACAATATCAGGTCATACATAATATTTCTGTATGCGGATGGTTTGATACAGTGGCCGTCTAATGGAGCACAAGTTGGACTGAATGCTGGAGACAACATAAACTATCTGAATATTCCAGGATCACTAACACCCAGTATTCTTAACATTACTCAAATGAGTAATGTTGGAATAGGAGGGAAGTGGGTGTTTCAAGGTATGTTTCAGGAAGTGAGTATGTTCTAATGAGAGTGCTAATAATTATCATGCATGCCTGTTTTTGTCTGTTTTATTATGTTCTACAGTTATACCCTGTGGAGTCTTGTACAATTATCATGAGACTATATTGCTCCTGAGTGGTTTTGTGAAGTGCTATGACCAGCCATATTCATCATTTACAACCTCAAGGGATTTAGATGCTTGCAATGGTTCCAATGTTGTCTTTGTTGGTGCCAAGAGATCTAATTTTACAAAAACCATTGCAATTGGAGCATTTGGAACAACTAATGTTCTTGCAGTTACAAATTCAACAAGTACAGCTTACTATGACCTCGGAGGGGCTTATTGGTACCGATATCCATCATACAGTTTTGGTTTCGCATCCTCGTCCAGCGTGAACTTGTATTCCTGTGATTATGGCCAAGGCAATGATGACTGTGTACATCGTTTGTGCTGGAACCTTAATGGTGGTGGGGGATGGAGAGCTGGGTGTACAACTTGGCTATATGACCAAACGTGGAGAAAAGTGATATATCAAGGGAGTGCTGCACCACCATGTTCCACAGGTACAACAATATTCCTGTGTACAGTAATTTCATTGTATTTATTTCATCTTTATTATATTGGCAGTTTAGTTTTTTTATTTATATTAGTGAAGTTTTAAAAACTGCACTGGGCGGCACTCAAAATCCATGTTACAGACAATGGATTATTCAGCTCTTCTTCTAAATGGTGGACTGGTGGGCTCTAGTTATAATTATATAGGAAAGTAATGCAAATGTGCTCATATACTAGTGGCATATAATTGGGACAGTCTAGGTTACAGCTCATGACAAAAAGGGTGACCTTAACATGATACAAGGTGTTTGCGAAAGAACCCAACATTTTCACATCATTATAAGTCAGGATTGAGATTAATTAACTGCTTCATTACTATAACATATGTTGCAAAAGACTTTACCCAAATATTCCAATTCAATTTGAATTATTGTAAGCGGTAAAGTAATTGTATCAAACCCCTCATACATAAAAATACTCGAAGTCCTCTATTATCAAAGTTATTATGGTTAGAGATAATTGCTATGAATCTCCTGTGCATTAGAAGGGGGACATAGCTAACCCAGGCCGTATTTTTTATTAATGTTAGGGGAGGGAAAAATATGGCCTGGTAGCAGGTTTGCCGAAAGTCAGGCTGGGGCCTGCCAGGTCGGATAAATTGATGTTATAAAATAATTTATAAAAATTCATGGCTAACCACAAAACATTATGATATTATTAAACAATTTATAAAAAATTCGTGTTAACCACAAACGTAATTCCCTCGCCAGTCGGGGAGTGTGATGCATGGGAGACAATCCATGGTAGAGCATCACAACTTTCGCCACGACATTCTCATGTATTTTTTATTTTCAGTAATCTAATAGGGCTTATAGAGATTAGTAATTATGCTGAGTTTCACTTTCTGATTCACTTCGGTTAATTGGCAATATTTCATCAACTTTGTAGATGCCATGAAATTATGCGATTACTATCACTGTTTTGCAAATTAAGCTATAGTAATGTGTCAAAATAGTTTTAATTGAAACTGTTTCTAACACTACAATGCACTCACCTCATGGGTGTACGTACACACATGTATGTATTGTGAGATACCTTAATAGATTTAATATTATGACTAGTTGTTTTACACTTGTCTAATTATCTCAAAACACCATAATTCATTTTTATATATCAATTTTACCACATGACGAGATAGGTTGTGAGGTAGTTAATTCATTAAAATTAATTTTGAGTATCCGTTCCACTGGTAAGTTATAAATGGATTTATGTCAAAAACTTGATGTTTCTTTGAACTGCCGCTTGACCACAAAGTTTACACAGAGGTAACGATGCTATTAAAACAATGGAACTACGCTAAAAGGGCGTAGCCCAAGTTGCGCGCTAAGCTTCGTACGCCTATAAACATGCATGACGCTTCGACTCCGATACACCCTCTAAGCATAGCACGTACTAATATTTATTTAATGATATACCTGTGCACAAAAGATTACACCATGTACGTGCTATTGCTTAAAAAAAAAATCAATAGCACGTTTATCTTTTCACATGGTGTGATCTTTTGTGCACATGGATATGATTAAATAAATATTAGCACGTACTGCGCTTAGAGGTTGTATCGGAATTACGGTGGCCCGGTAGGTCGCGCTGTCGAGCGATGAGCTTCGAGCGGTTTAGACGTTGTGCTCTAGCACAAAAGCTGTTAAGCTCAGAGCTATGGCGCAGTTAGCGTTACTGCCGTAAGCCCAAAGCTCAGAGCTATGACGCAATTAGCGCTCCGCCCAAAGCCTGACGCAATGACTCAGACCGAGTTGGCGTTTAGTCCCAAAGGCGTTTAGTCTCAGAGCTCAGGGAAAACTATGGGATGGATAGGCTATATTACGTCATATTCATGTTTACGGTGTCATTGCGAAGCATGTTGTTAAACTTTCCCGTCACGTGACACAGTAAACATGAATATGACGTAATATAGCCCATCCATCCCATAGTTTTCCCTGAGCTCTGAGACTAAACGCAGTGGCGGCGGAAAGGGGGGGGGGGGGGGGGCTGGAGGGTCTCGAGCCCCCCCAATAATGACATAGGGGGGGCTCAGCCCCTCCTAAACAATAACCGGTATAGTACAATTGTTATTCCTTGCCCGCGAGATCGCTCGCGTATACCATTACCGTTCGCCTGTGCCCGCGCATTTACATAAGAAAAGTCACCGTAGGCGACCGCTCGATGGGGAAAAGGGGGGCCCCCTCTCAACTAATAATATTCATAGAGCTAGTTTTCTTGAATCGTATGAGCGTAAATATAATTAGGGCATCAAAAGCTTCCACAATTCGCGCGGGAGGGCACATCCCCCCCCCCCCCCCCCGCCCCCCATGAGCGTGCTTGACAATGTGAAGCGAAGGCTGTCCCGATTGTTAGCTGTATGCCAAATGCTAACAGTACAGATAGATTGTAATGGGTTGCAGTTGGGGAGTTCTTACTCCTCCCGCCCCTGGCGGACAAAAAGAATACTGTGCTCTCTTTGAATTCATGAATTTAATTATCTCCGCTTTTAGAGCCCCCCCCCCCCCCCCCCCCCCCCCAATCTTATATACCTTCCGCCGCCGCTGAAACGCCTTTGGGACTAAACGCCAACTCGGTCTGAGTCATTGCGTCATTGCTCTGTGGCTTTGGGCGGAGCGTTAATTGCGTCATAGCTCTGAGCTTTGGGCTTACGGCAGTAACGCTAACTGCGTCATAGCTATGAGCTTAACACCTTTTGTGCTTGAGCACAACGTCTAAACCGCTTGAAACTCATCGCTCGAGAGCGCGACCTACCGGGCCACCGTAATTCCGATACAACCTCTAAGCGCAGTACGTGCTAATATTTATTTAATCATATCCATGTGCACAAAAGATCACACCATGTGAAAAGATAAACGTGCTATTGAATTTTTTTTAAAGCAATAGCACGTACATGGTGTAATCTTTTGTGCACATGTATATCATTAAATAAATATTAGCACGTACTACGCTTAGAAGGTGTATCGGAGTCGAAGCGTCATGCATGTTTATAGGCGTACAAAGCTTAGCGCGCAACTTGGGCTACGCCCTTTTAGCGTAGTTCCATTGTTTTAATAGCATCGTTACCTCTGTGTAAACTTTGTGGTCAAGCGGCAGTTCAAAGAAACATCAAGTTTTTGACATAAATCCATTTATAACTTACCAGCGGAATGGATACCCAAAATTAATTTTAATGAATTAACTACCTCACAACCTATCTCGTCATGTGGTGAAATTGATATATAAAAATGAATTATGTTGTTTTGAGATAATTAGACAAGTGTAAAACAACTAGTCATAATATTAAATCTATTAAGGTTATCTCACAATACATACATGTGTGTACGTACACCCATGAGGTGAGTGCATTGTAGTGTTAGAAGCAGTTTCCATTAAAACTATTATGACACATTACTATAGCTTTGCAAAACAGTGATAGTAATCGCATAATTTCATGGCATCTACAAAGTTGATGAAATATTGCCAATTAACCGAAGTGAATCAGAAAGTGAAACTCAGCATAATTACTAATCTCTATAAGCCCTATTAGATTACTGAAAAATAAAAAAGATTTGAGAATGCCGTGGCGAAAGTTGTGATGCTCTACCATGGATTGTCTCTTGGCTGCTTGTTCCTGAGGCCCAGAGATGGGACCCTCTCCCTCAACGTTTGGAGGCGTGTGTCATGCTGAAGCACAATGCATGGTTAATTACAAGTATTTAGATAGCAAGCGCGCTGTTTGCATCACTGTATGTTATGCATCTCAGACTCAGTTTCTGTATCTGTAATTTGTAAATCATAACCATTACCAGCTGATTGTAATAACTATATATCTACATCACAAAATGAATTAATAATTTATAATAAAAGTGGGTGGATCCTGGGCTGCTGGCCTGTCAGGTCACGGTCTGGCCGGCCAGGCCAAGCTAAATGTCTGGCCTGGCAGGCTGACCTGGCAGGCCAGACTGGCCTTCGGCAACACTGCCTGGTAGCAATTGGCAATGTTTTTACGCGCATGCTCTAGGCCATTACCAAGAAACATGGTAATCGTATCCTGTTGTAATTTTGCCTGTAAAAAAGCTTCCTCTTGTTGGGCCTGGTTTAGTTGGTGAACACACCAAAGAGAATTAGCCACCGCTTCTCGAAATTCTACAGAATACACTATCACTCCATCAAACTAGTATATGGAAAAATTACTATAGTATATGATTACCAAGTTTTTTGGTAATGCCAATTGCTACCAGGCAATTGCTCCCCTCCCCCTACCACATACACAAGGAGGTCCACTGCCCCCCCCCCCCCCACCCAACATACACCTGGAGGTCCACTTCCACTGCCCCTCTCATCCCAACCATATACACCTGGAGGTCCACTGATCCCCCTCCCCCCCCATTCCCACCATATACACCTGGAGGTCCACTTCCACTGGCCCCCCCATCCTCACCACATACACCTGCCCCCCCCCCCTCCCAACCCCATCACATACACCTGGAGCCGTATTCGCCCCTCCCCCAACTTTAACACAAAAATACGGCCTGGGTACGAGGCTAAGGACATAGATATCCCTTACAAACTTGATAAAGTATTATTTTTAGGTCCCAGCAACGGTCCCATATTCTATATGGGCCCTCATTCTGACCTTTTCTGTACAGGCTCTACTGTCTTTGGCTCTCCTTTGAGCTTGTATAGGGACTAATAAGACAAACAGCTCTTTTCTTTGGACAGTGCCCACCCATTTTTCAAGGGTGGGCTTGTGCTTTTATCCTATGTTGGCTCATGCTGCACTCATCCCCAATCCTTAAAGTGGTTAGGGTGGTGGTGAAGGTGCATAACGTGACCAATCTGCACTTGCAGCTTAAAGTAAATAATATAGGATGTCATATACTTTGTTCGAAGTACTATGGACAGCTGGCTGATGAACTAGGTTGGATTATAAATTTTGACCTGATTGTTTAGCATCTTGTCATGCGTGATCCAATCGTAGGTCATTGTTGACCAGGTACTACAGTACTAAAGTTAATTAGCTATAGACTATTAACTTACATGTATCTGTTATTACTTGACACCTGGCACTTGAAACTACTAGCATAATCAAATGCTCTTTGAGCTGTTACTATTGTGAACTAGGCAATCTAAGACGAAGGTGGGGGGAACATGGGACGGTGCACTGTGAATAAGGCATCGGTGCTTAACGTCGAAAATATACAAAACTGTTCAACTTTGTCCTCATCTGTAATACACTGATAAGTATAGTTGGCCATACTTTAGGGCATACACTATCAATTGATCTAGACTGTTCTGTGTGTTATCTGGTGATTGTTTGTAATAGATGTTGTCCATTGTTGTGTTGTGGTACGTGTGGACATGGGTGGATGGGGTACTGCAAGATCATAAACCGGGCAAGGCTATTAATTGATCAGAGACTCAGAGTTGGTTGATTTAACACTTTCAGTTAGTGAAGCTTTTTGAAATGCTTTGATGTCAGCAAAGCCAATACATGAAATTTTAGGGCTAGCTCATGCTTTATTATCACCACAACATGGTGATATAAAGGATTTGCTGACAATATTTTAAAAAAATCAAGGTGAGGAAAAATGTAATAATAGTACATGAAAAATTACCTTCATGCAAACATTTTTTGAAATGGAACTTCTATAGTTTGTGATACACTAGAACCAGCAGCTTATGCAGATGCATATGCTAGGGTTACTGCTCCTCCTTAGGCATCTGTGTCTCATGAGCAGCACTACCTATCTGTATAAACTCTACCACTGCATCTTGAATGATTGAGGGGCTTAGACCCATAATGTCACCCTGCTGGCACGTGACATTTTTAAAGTGGTTACTGCTTGGAAAATTACATTTCCTACATAGCTCTTTATGCTGCTTTGTTCGTGTTATTCCACATTTTTATACTCTTCAGGAGTCACACTTCATTTAATTTTTGAATGGCTCTTGGGTTGCCTTCCATAATTGGGCAACACCTACTTATTCAAGCCATAGCTGTCATGATTTCTATCTTCGAGAAGTGTTTATTGCCATACAACAATTTTAGTTTGTCCACCATGTAGTGTTATCACTAGAATCCACCAGTACTCTTTAGTTATATCTGCAATAAGATATGAACTGTATTTTGTGATATGTCATTAGCTATTGCCTTATTTATTTATTTATGAATTCATGTTTCAATCAATGCAGATGAATGTGCTCTGGGCATAAGTGGATGCAATCAGATTTGTACCAATACTAACGAAAGCTACACATGCAGTTGTTATCTTGGATATCAAATCTCTTTTAACAATGTAACTTGTGAAGGTAAGTGCAATACACGCAATTTTAACACTGCACAGCACAATCTCAATGTTTACAATTTGGATGCTAGTTTTAAAGCAGACACTTTATATATATTTTTGCAGTTTCAAGGTTTATCTGTGCATAAAACTTGTAGCGATGTCATTGAGATGACTTCACCAAATGAATGTGCAACTCCTATCACACATCTACATACCTAGAACTGCACAACTTCAATTAATTAATAATGCCAATGCATAGCTTTAATACAAATTGGATCATTGCAGTGGTCAGAACTTGATTGAAATCAAATTGTTGAAATCACTTGTTTTCAATTCGTCCTATGTAAGATTTGCAGGAAGGATTGGCAGCACTATTTCACTATACAGCTGCTGGTGGTACATTAACATTTGATCCCAATGACATGCATCCTGGGATTTGGCAACAGCACATACAATAACTGTGGCTATAGTACGAAAGCCATATTTAGCAGATCAATACTCAGTTCATGACTATGATACAAAAATTTGGGATTAGATTCAGCCTCAATTGCTGGTTTGCCTCGTGTAGCTAGCTGTATTAGACAAATTTTTAAAATGCAGAAAAGAAACAATAAGGAACCACACTTGACACGCTGACTGACCATCTCTGTGTATGATAGCCTTCCCAGGGCAGTCAGCACTTAAAAAGTATAAAACAGAGGCATGATGATTAAAGGTAGATGGGTGTGCTAAGGCAGTGTGGCTGAGCAAATGAACCAGTAAAGTGTGAGCATGGAGGTCTTAATAACACCTTATAATTCCACATCAATCATGCTATGCACCAAAGAGAATAAATTACAACAGGATACGATTACCATGACAGCTGGCGTGCCCAAGGCTATTTATGCAGATGTCATGCGTGGGATGCATACTTGTTTGAGCAATTTTAATATGATTGGCTAATGCTCTTATGGAATTAGACCTAAAAGTCATATTCTCTTTCATGTGGTTGTACCAAATGGGACGTGTCACCTGCTGTTAAACACATGCTACCATAAGTGGTGTGTCTGTATGTAGTTGAACAAGTCACTGCTATTCTGCATACTCCAGGCGGGATAACATATGATGGTCCTTGATGGTGGTGATGTTGGACACATGGATATGGGGAATGTAGGTAGCATGGTACTGTGAGATTAGGTGGGTGATTTATATCAAAGTCACTCTAAAGGTGGCTCTTTTTATCCTGTGCTTTATGTTTTGTTGCCAAACCTTTATTAGACATGATACATCAATTTATTGTCAGCAGGACACTTTAAAGAAACTCATGTATCAAGTAAATAAACATTCCCTTCAATAAAATGAGGATTTCTGGTGTAACCAAACCTATTGCGTTAAAGGCACTGAAATGTAGTGTGCTTTTTTACTTTTCATTCACCTTGTTACCTTCTTTGTTGCCTTGATAATTGTATCACCAACATCCGTGCTGTAAATGGTTTATTTATTACTAATGAATGCACAATCATTAATTATAATGAATCTTAAATGTACAGGCGAAAGGAAAGACATTGGGTTGAAAGCTCCACTTAAGAGATTCCTGTCAAGGGGAACAATGTATCAACCCTTGCCGCCTGTAATTGCCAGTCCATTTCAATGCTTTTGGTAATGTCGATGAAATCAGAAGATAAGTAACTAGCAAACAATCTTATATACTAACTGGTCATCGTAGTCATGCAAATGTTTTTAATGTCAAGCGCACCGGCCTGCCATTGCCCACTACAGGTATAATAAGTTTGGTTTCACAATATTGCGAGCTGTGAAGATATGGAAATATGCATGTACTGATTTTATATATTCGATGATTAGAAATTGTGCTAAGCAGTTTTGAACAGTTCTATAAAATTTGAAATCATGATATTTTGACGTAATGGATTGTACAGAACACAATTGTTATGTCTGTATTATGCACAAACCCACATCATATTGAAACTTGATGATGTGCTCTGAGTGTAAGTGAATACTAATGGAAGCTACATGTGCAGTTGCTACCATGCGTACAAAATATTTTCATACAGTAGGGTCAGTTTAAGTGAGCAATAATAGGAACCTGTGAAAGCAGGTTTTATATAGGATTGGTGGAGTATAATGAATGCTATTAAAGACGTGACTTGTGTCTTGAGGACAACTAAGAATACAATCACTTTTCCCCCTTTGTTACTATAGCATGATATCACAAACAAAAACAGTTTTACAGTGGTTCTGTGTCATTCTGTGTCATAAAAATGCTCGTGCCCACCTCTCGTACTCAGTCCCATTTTTCTGTTTGGTCGTTGTCGTCATCTTCCTTTGATTGAGAAGAACTCGAGCTAGAAATAGTTTTGAAAAATACCAACAGCACCAATTGCTTTAGATTTTATTGTAACCTTAGGGGTTATATACATGTATGACATATGGGGCAAAATACAAAAGCGAGTAATACCTTATTTGATATATTGGGCTGATAAATTGGAAGTCTCACTAGAGACTTCCATATAGGTTTTGACCTTGACTATGAATTTAATTAAAATCATGCGACCCTACCTCTCGACGATTGGATCGTCTAACTTGTTGCGGCAATCGATCTAGAAGTCAAAACTGAGTCGTTTCGTTTTTGTTTCATGTTGTAGAACCGCATGGTTGTTGAGAACAAAAAATACTTCTGTCCTTATTCCTCTTCCAAAAATAATAGGCGGGTCGTGCTTCTGCTTCTGCTTCTCTTCTCGGGAACTCATAACTCGAGACCGGAACACTTTTAAGCAATGGAAATTGCATCAATAGCTTTAGAATTTGCTGGAGGACTTGCCATAGTCGATGTTAGGCTTTGATATACAAAAGCCTAAAAGCCTATATACGGTCTTATCAAGTGTAATTTAGCAAAAGTATCTAGAAAATGTTCACAATACGTCTGGATTGAATTAATCAGTTAAATGAAAGGGGGGAAACATGCGATGAAACAGTGATTGGGTGTTTAAAAAAAAGTAAATAAAAACATTCTCACTGAGAAAGTTTGTGGGATAGGTTTTGCAGGCAAATAGTATACTGCATGGTGTAGAAAGCAAGGTAACAAGTTTTATCAGAAGGGAAAATGTAATAGTCCTATATTTAGCACAGAAACAGCATATGTCTTAGTCGAAGTGTGCTAAATACATTTTCCCTTCCGATAAAACTTGATTCCTAGCTTTTTACACCATGCAGTATACTGTTTGCCTGCAAAACCTATATCCCACCAACTTCTCAGAGAGAATGTTTTTATTTACTTGTAAGTTATCCAATTCCTAAGCCTTATGCCTACAATACAATTCGGTGACATACGCCTACGCATTTCATGGAACAAGTCATTAAAACAAACATTCTCTTTGCAAGATATGGTCATATAGATTTGGAAGGCATTGCTGATGTAAAAGAAAGTTTGACTGAAATGGAAAAATGAAATGCACTTATATTAAGCACAATTGTAAGACTTCCAGGGTGTGCTAAAATATAGGTGTATTTCATCAGTCAATCTAGTTCCCACACCACTATATTGCCTCCAATCCTATATACCACCCACTTTTTCAATGTTTTGTATTAACTTAGTGTAATGATTATGATGTATGTCAACCTGGACTACCTTGATACATGCAGACATAGATGAGTGTGCTCTGGGTACAAGTGGATGCAATCAGATTTGTACCAACACCAATGGAAGCTACACATGCAGTTGCTACCTTGGATATCAAATTGCTTCAGACACTCGAACCTGTCTAGGTAAGTATGATCCCAGAAATTTTTTAATAATGCTTTATTTATAAAACAAATTCATTTTGCATGTGAAATAAATATATTTAGACATTGATGAATATCCTCTGGGGATAAGTGTCTGCAATCGTATTTGCACCAACACCATTGAAACTACATGTTTACATATGTAAAATCTACCAAAATAGCTTATTGGCAGAAGTCTATTTTACATTTGTGTGGACAGAGTGGGTAGAGAGACATATTCATACTCAAGTTGTATGCTTGAGCTTTTTCATTTCTTTCTACACATATATACAGTACAACGTTGTGGTGTTTTGTACAATTATTCCGAGAGTCTACTGCTTTTAAATGGTTTTATGAAGTGTTATGACCAGCCATATTCATCATCTACAAGCTCAAGAGATTTAGATGCTTGCAATGGTTCCCAGTATGTCTTTGTTGGTGCCAAAACTAATAGCTCTTCTACAAACATAGCAATTGGAGCGTTTGGCACAACAAAAATCCTTGCAGTTACAAATTCAACAAGCACAGCTTACTACGACCCTGGAGGAGCGTACTGGTACCGATATCCATCATACAGTTTTGGCTTTTCATCCTCATCCAATGTCACATTGACCACCTGTGACACCAGTGGTCTAGGCAATGATGACTGTGCACATCGTTTGTGCTGGCACCTGGACCAAAGTGGTGGTGGATTGAGAGCTGGATGTACAATCGGGCCATTTGTTCAAACATGGAGAAAAGTGATTTTCAAAGGGAATACTGCACCAGCATGCTTCCCAGGTAATACATTAATTGAAGTGGTAAAAACCTCCTCTGTGAGAAATTTGGTGGTATAGGAATGGAAGGATTATAGCAGTGTAAAACCAAGGAAACAAGGCGTTTGACTGAAAAGGAAAAATCAAATAGACCTATGTATTTTTATTTTTAATACTATGCATGCTAATATAGGTCATTTCATTTTCCCTTTCCATGCATAATTGAGCTTCACAGCAAAGAGAATATAACCACAAATGTACCAGAGCCCAAGCTTTTACCCCACTTCCATCTCCCCTTCCTTCTGGGCATTATTTAACCAGTAGTTATGGGTGTGAGGGGGAGGTATGTACTAATTAGTGTTGAGTAAATGTTATCTGAATTTTACAATGGGGAAATGATTAAGTGGATCAATCTGTTAAAGCAACCATACACTAGGCAACAATGCTGCGTGCAACTCAATGAATCCAATTATATTTTCAGTAAAACATTAGTTTACTGATATTTTACTAGAAATTTACAAAAATTCACTCTGTTGCACGCAACATGTTGCCTAGTGTATGGTCGCCTTTAGAACTATATGATGCTTTGAATCAGAGGAAGTAATTCTGCCTACATGTACCACATCATATTACATAAACATAAATAGATGAATGCAGCCTTGGAATAAGTGGATGCAATCAGATTTGTACCAACACCAATGGAAGCTACACATGCAGTTGCTACTTTGGATACCAAATTGCTTCAGATAGTCGAACCTGTTCAGGTGAGCATTATAGTATAATGATTATAATGTATGTCTACCTAGTACCTGGACCCTCCCTACAAACATGTTATGTACATCACCCTTATACCGCCGCCCCCCTACATTCAGTTAAATGGCATTGTGCACGCCTGTAAAACCATACTTCAGACACCACATAGCACACACAAAGACTAAGGTTTAATGCCCAGACCTTTCTTCACTCCCAATGCCACTCGAGGACATAGCCATCTTTGGCTCATTTAGACCTCCAGCAGCCGCACCACTTGAAAAGCCCGTCCTCCACACCAGTATTGGCTGGGACAGTGGATCCTCCAACCCGCAAACTGTGCATACCAAATGCTTTGTGATAAAAACCCAACTCAGCCAATATCTCCAATTACAACCCACTTAACCTAATGCAGCTAAGGCCACTGCTCTTACGTAGTTGTTGACCATCCCCCGTAAATGCTTTCTTTGAGATGAATGGTCAGTCCGACCCATTTGGAAATAGTGTTCATCGTACTAACTGGGCAAATGTCACCTGCCCTGTGCATGGGGATGCACCAACCCTATACTGATCAGTCTTACTACACTCGACCTTAACTCCCATGCTTTTGCTGATAGGTCATCTGTGTTGAGGTAAAAGAAAATAGGAAATAGGTGTACCATTGGCATCAAACAGCCTGGCCCAGCTAGGCCTGCCAACATTCCATGAATACATGCCCAAAAACACCCTCAATACCTCCAGTGTCTTAGCGCATACCCACTTTCAAAATGCACACCACATTCTGATTGTCGATAAACCAACACATCCTCAAATTACGTAGCATTTATACCGCAGATTCTAGCACCCTTCCCACTGGAACTAATACCCTTCGTGTGGGACTCGGCATATCATCCTTTGGCAATAGTCACCCTGTGCATTATGCATACCATGCTCTACTGTGTACCAACCATACCCTGTGTCTTTAGCATCTGAGTTCACACATCTAACTGCAGCAGAGCTAATTCCATTATTGGTTGTGCATTTAACTCATCAAAGGACTTAGTCCATAACTGAAGCACTAAGCATGCCTGGCAACATATCACACCATGCAGGGACATGTAATTACTACACCATAAAAGCACCAATGGGCGCATTATCTTAGTGAAAATGTGTGGTGCAGAAGTCAACCAAATGCAACTTCATCCCCATTCAAAACCAGCAGGGTGACCCACTAGGCCCCATGTTCTTCTGCCTTGTGCTGCACAAGCTGGTCACTGCCATCGCTACTGATAATGAGCGTTCCAGTTTGCTATTTCACAGATGGTACATTGATGATGGTGTGGTTGCAAGGCCTAAGCCTGCATTAGCAAAGGTATTTTCTATCATCCAGGAGCTGAGTCCTCCACTTGGTCTTTTTATCAATGCTGGAAAATGCGAGTTGTTTGGCTTGGGTGATCTCAGCTTATTAAAAAAAGTCTAGTGTTCATAATTTTGAGATTTTTGGAGCTCTAATTGGGGATATAATCTTTTGTGCCAAGTTTTTTTGCACACAAACGTGCAGATGCTTCCAAGTTGCTTGGGTGCTGTTGATACACAGGTGGCTCTGCTCCTGCTTAGGCAATGTGTTGGCTTCTGCAAGTTGGTGCACCTTGCTAGATCTACCCCTTCAGCCTTAATTGGTGAGGCTTTGCAATTCTTTGATGATGATGATGTCCGTCGCTGTTTTTCTGAATGCACCGCGATAGACACACCCAATGTTGCATGGCAACAAGCCCAACTCAGTCTAAGCAGAGGAGGCCTTGGGCTCCGTAGTATTTCAAAACACAGTTCAGCTCCTGCCTACATATCCTCATTAAGTGCTTCTGGTGTCTGCTCATCTTCTTGCAAGCACCTAGCTGAATCCATCAATGATTTTAATGAACTTGTCTCCTCTGATGATGCTTTAGTGTGATGTTGTAATGCACCAAAGATTTCTCTCTGGCAAAATTGAAGATCATGATTTAAGTGTGTTACTTGATAAGGTCTCCTGGCCTGACAAAGGACGTCTGCTCTCGATTTCTTTGCCACATGCAGCTGCTTGGCTCTCTGTGATTCCTTTCCTCAAGCTCAATCTCCAACTTGAACCTGCTGAGTTTTGGATTGCTGTAAAGTGGTGGTTGGGCATTGCTGTTACTGATATTCCTGTTTGCTCCTTTTGCCCATCCCATGCTTTGGACCCTTTAGGCCACCATGCCTTGACATGCAAGCACGGAGGAGATGTGGTGTTGTGGCACAACAGGCTCAGAGATGTCCTCCTATACAAAAACCCGCAGTCAAGCCATTGACCAGATACCCACAAATAGAATCTTGCTGACAGGCCTGCTTGGGTCTCAAGTTGAAGCAGGAAGTGGTTTAAAGGACATAGAACATGGCCAGCAGACATCCTTATCCCTCATCTACGCTAAAGTACTTGTGACAAGTTGATCTGCAGCTCTGGCAGCTGAGGTGCAAAAGCACAATGCTATTGATGCCAAGGTCTCAGATCTAGGCTGCCATATATCCTCATAGCAGTGGAAATGTATGGATGCTGGGGTGCAGAAGCCATGCAAATTTTATCATGCCTTGCCTCTCGCCTAGCCACCAGGGAAAATAGTTTAAGTCCCATGCTACCTGTCTACTGTATGGCAGGCTTAGCCTGACTTTGATGCAAGCCAACGCATGGGCACTCCTATCTCGAGCAGGATCACCTGTGGAAGATCCATAGAACTTATTGTAATATTAGTTCTTTTGTTTGTAATGTAACAATTAATATTAACTATTTTATGATGTATGTCTATCTGGACTTCCTTGATACATGCAGACAGAGATGAATGTGCTCTGGGTATAAGTGGATGCAATCAGATTTGCACCAACACCATTGGAAGCTACACATGCAGTTGCTACCTTGGATACCAAATCTCCTCTAACAATAGAACCTGCTTAGGTGAGCATCAAAATAGACTGATAATCGGAAGTCTTGCTAGAGACTTCCATATAGGTTTTGACCCCGACTATGAATTTAATTAAAATCCTGCGACCCTACCGTAGCTTCGCTGCCAACGATCGGATCATCTAACATGTTGCGGCAATTGATCTAGAAGTCAAAACTGAGTAGTTTCGTTTTTGTTTCACGTCGTAGAACCGCGTGGTTGTCGAGAACAAAAAATACTGCTGTCCTCGTTCCCCTTCCAAATATAATGGGCGGGTCATCTTCTGCTTCTGCTTCTGCTTATTGGGAACTCGTAACTTGGGACAGGAACACTTTTAAGCAATGAAAATTGCATCAATAGCTTATGAATTTGCTGGAGGACTTGCCATAGTCGATGTTAGGCTTTGGTACACAAAAGACTAAAAGCCTATATACGGTCTTATCAAGTCCAATTAAGCAAAAGTACCTAGAAAATGTTCACAATACGTCTGGATTGAATTAAATCAGTTAAATGAAAAGGGGAGAAACCTGCGATGCAACAGTGATTTGGGTGTTAAAAAAATTAACGAAACAAGTAAATAAAAACATTCTCTCTGAGAGAGTTGGTGGGATATAGGTTTTGCTGGCAAATAGTATACTGGAGTAAATAGCAAGGAAACAAGTTTTATCAGATTGGAAAATGTAATAGTCCTATATTTAGCACAGAAACACCATATGCCTAAGTCGAAGTGTGCTGAATACATTTTCCCTCCTGATAAAACTTGATCCTTTGCTTTTTACACCAGTATACTAGTTGCCTGCAAAACCTATATCCCACCAACTTTCTCAGAGAGAATGATTTTATTTACTTGTAAGCCATCCAATTCCTAAGCCTTATGATATATAACTGATGATGACAATTAGGACGGACAGTGAAGAGGAAGAGTTTTTAGTTTGAAATTGTTGTATTGTATGAGTGAGTGAGTGAGTGAGTGTGTTATATGTTAGGTCGTGTAGTTGTTAGCCAAATGTATATGTATTTCTGTAATGTAAGTGAGCTCTTTTCATTTTTATTTTTATTTTATTTTTTATATAATAATAATAATAATAATTTAAATAATACTGAAGAGCGAAAGCATAATGAGAATGACCCCAAATGCAATGCTTTGGGCTGGTATTGTGTACCTCTGGTCACGGAGTCCTATGGTGCTTGGGGAAAGGAAGCCATGGACTCGTTTAAGATGCTTGCCTCCCGTCTTGCCATCATATCGGGCAAACCAAAGTCGGTTGTGCTGTCTGACCTGTATAGCAGGCTCATCTTGCATCTGGTGAGGGCAAATGCGACAGCAATCCTTTCCAGGTGGCTCCCATCTTAAAGTTTATTGAACTGTAGCATGATTTATTAATAATTCATGCATGTTGTTTCTCCTCCTAAATATTGTATTCCTATTCATGTATTCTCTTGTATCAAGATTATAATAATAAACAATAAAATAGATGCACATATATACACGTTACTACACACGAACTTGCACAAAACTACCCTAGCCTTCAAGCAAGTCCATTGTTGTAGCCAACCTAGCATTGAAAGCACGGGCCTTGGCTCGAACTAGTGTGAGGCTTAGTCTCCCATAGATGTTACTCAACATTATAGTCTTTGAGGAATGGCTTTGAGCCGCAAGTTAAGTCGTGATGCAAGTTCTCCAAAAAACTGGCCTGCAGTTCTTCCCCAACCACAAAACGTCTCCACCACTAATGGTACACACTTCCATCCCAATTCGGAGCAGATAGTAACATTGGATATATGCTTTCTCTCTTCTGTTTGCCTTGCTGCTGCACCTGCCACCACACCCGCTTCAGACAAAATGTTTGATTTAAGCGGAGAGGTGATGGACACATCAATGGCTGCAGGCTTATCACTACTGGACCAGCTTGGGATGAATATGTCTGCAGGTCTAGTTAGTCTCCTTTCATGACCCAAACCTGCACCTGCTTCCAATTTTGGGTTCAGATGGGCTTGCTTGCAAAAATCAAAAATAGCATTGCGCAGAGCATTGTGGCGCGCCACTACATCTCCCCCAAACTTGCAAGTAACAGCATGGTGTGCATCCAGAGCTTTGTCTGGACAATAAGCACATATCCCTAATTTAGGTGTTAGAGGAAGACCAAGCTCTTTTCAAAAAATAATAATAATAATAATAATAATAATGGATATATAATTTCATGGCGGTGCGGTGTTTCTAGCTGCGGTTCAAAAAGCAACTTTGCGGGCATGATGGACAACCACACATTACCGCAAAGTCAACAGCAGGTTAGTGGTTCAAACCGTTGTTGTTCCTGCAATGGCAAAAACGCGCGGTGCAAACGATGCAAATGTGCTATCTCAGGTCAACGGTGCACCAGCTGCCAGCCGCTTAGAAATAGTCGTTGTTGTAACACAGATATTCCGCCGTCGTCTTCGCATGCAACCATTTGTTCTGTCGTATTCACAACCTTTGTCATCTTCTCCTTTGAATACACTCTCTCAGCATTTGAATCTCACTGTTAATGAGTTTCCACCTGCTCCGTATACAGTATCTAATACACAGCCTAAACCACTACAACCATCACAATCGCAACCACTATAACACGAGCACCAGCCTCCGCAAACTGTTTTTCCAATATCTGCCGGGCTGACTCCTAATTCACAACCATCGTTGTCAAGCGGTCATGCAAGTGGTTTCGGCATCTACACCTGCGGCACCAATCATGGCCGTAATCTGCAACAGTTCCGTTAAGGCTTTCACAGAAACGAAGGTGTCGGTACAAATATCGCCACCGTCACATCAATTACCTTCACAACAGCTACTACAACCACCACAAATGCTTTCATCTCAGTCTTCACCGCAGCTGACATCAAAATCAAACTCTCTTTCAGCGTTTCATATGTTGGAGGAGGCAAAAAACCATTCATCGACTGTCTCTGCGTCTGTAAGGAAACCGTGTTTGGTGCAAGGGTGTAGAGAAAATATTGCTCCATCCATGTGGCACTCCCATATGTCCAGTCATGCTAAAGGAATTTTTCCTGGTGACGTCCCTATCATCTGGTTGCAGGAAAAACGTCTTTATATTTGCCACCATTGTTCGGAGTTAGTTGCTTTGTCCCATCAGTCCTCTCACAGTCGAAAATGTACATCTTCCGATTCATATCCATTGTCCTCCCCTGGTAGCCAGTCCAATGTTTCAAATTCAAGTGCTCTTCCATCAGATGTATTACTTTCCTTAGAAGAGGTTTTCAGCCTCAAATGTGCCACCATTCGATTTATTCCAAACCGAGCTAAACATGCCTTTGCAAGAGCTCTCTCCTCAACTTTACAGATGGTTGTTTCTGAGAACTCCTTGGGTTCCTGGTTGAAGCTATTAATGCTTCCAAAATGCATCCTTCCAAGTGCCAAGAGAGGAGGCCGCCATAATAAACCAGTCCCCATTGAGGCTCTTTGTGACCTTTGGTTAAAGGATAGCTTCAGTGAATTGTGGAGGATGGCAAAGGCCCGTGCTTCACCATCCAACCGATTGCATCATGCCAAGAACAGCTCTTCAAAACAACAGGTGGCCTCAGCAATCTCCCTTGCACAAGATGGTCTGTATGGCAAAGCATGTCAGGCATTAGTTTCAACAGGTGTTGCACCAAATTCTGAAGAGACATGGAAGTTGCTACTTTCAAAGCACCCCAAGTGTGAACAACCCACCACACCTGAAGCACCTGAATTTGATACTAGCATTCTCAGTAATGTTAACATAATGGCAATTTTAAGATCATTACCTAAACTCACTGCTGCCGGGCCTACTGGCCTCCGTGTCCAGCATCTCATTGATGCAGCAGAGACTCCTTTTCAGACGGCGATTCTGTCTTCTCTCAAGGCAGTTGTTCATCTTCTTGCATCAGGAAAAGCCCCATCTCAATTGTCTGTCTTCCTCGCTGGCGGAAACCTGACTGCATTGAATTAATCTAAGCCTGATTGCCCCCTGGATGTTCGGCCCATTGCTGTTGGTGAAACCCTCCGTCGCCTGATGGGAAAGTGTCTTTGTGCTGCAGTGAAGTGCAAGGCAGCAGAGTTCTTTCAACCGCATCAATTTGGCGTGGCATGCCCTTTTGGCACAGAGAAAATTGCCCATGGGCTGAGGGGGTGTATTGAGGAGCATTGGTCTGATCCTGAATTTGCTGTTATTAAGGTAGATCTGAAGAACGCATTTAATGTGGTGTCACGTCAGGCACTCTTGGTTGCAGTTAAAAATCACTTTCCAGAGTTACTCCCTTGGGCCTGTTGGTGCTATGGACTACATCCTTTGTTATGGCACACTATGGGTCATCTGCAGTCTGAGTCTGGAGTTCAGCAAGGAGATCCACTTGGTCCTCTTTTTTTGACCTGGTCTTGAACTTAGTGATTTCTGAAATATCTAAAGATGAAGTTTGTTCGAATCTTCAATTCCATGCCTGGTATCATGATGATGGAGTGCTGGCTGGTCTCATATCTGCGGTGCATAGGGCACTGGCATTGATCAAAGGTATTGGTCCACCACTTGGCCTGTTCGTGAATATGTCAAAATGTGAGGTCTACAGCCAGAGTGATTTGAGCTTGTTCCCAACTGACATGAAACAGTCTCACAATCCCAACATTGAGATATTGGGAATTCCAATAGGTGATAAAGATTTTTGCTCAGCCTTTATCTCCAGGAAGCGGTCTGAGGCAAGACCCTTGCTTGAAAGGCTTGAGGAAGTTGGGGCAGTGGACCCTCAGGTTGCTTTAACTCTTTTGCGTATGTGTAGGGGATTTTGTCGGCTTGCACATCTAGCCCATGCCACTCCTCCTTCACTTGCTATGACTTCTCTTCAGCTTTTTGATGAAGATGTTCGTAGAAGTTTTTCACTATGCACTGCAGTTGATACAACTGATGTTGCCTGGCAGCAGGCCCAGCTAAGCCTAAGCAGAGGAGGGTTGGGCATGAGGTCTCTGTCCCTACACACACCTGCAGCATTCATTGCATCTTTATGCTCTTCTGGCTATGGCTCCCCTTCCAACCACCATCTCTCTGATGCAATACAGACATTCAATGAGTCTGTATCTCCTTCTGATACAATTCAGTCTGATGGTTTAGTTTCATCTTCAGTCCATCAAAATCAACTTTCGAGCAAGATTGACATCCATCAGTTCAATAACATCCTGATCGTTTCTTCTGTTGCTGATAAGGCTCGTTTGTTGTCTGTCTCATCCCCACATGCTGCTTCATGGCTAACTGTAGTCCCTTCTGAAGGTCTCGGCCTTCATCTTGAGCCCTCAGTATTCCAGGTAGCAGTCAAGTGGTGGCTTGGTTTGGACACCTCCAATGGTTCTCTGTGTGCCCTATGCCCAAACAGTGCATTAGATCCCCTTGGTCATCATGCTACAACGTGCAAAAAAGGAGGAGACATAGTCACCCGACACAACCAGCTGCGCAATGTGTTGGCGGAGACTTGCCGTAGAGCCCACTTGAGCGTAAAGGTGGAGATGGGTAGCAATCTTACATCTGAGCATGACCATTCACGCCCTGCAGACATTTTGCTACCCAACTGGGCCCTTGGCAAACCAGCTGCCTTTGATATTTCAGTGACATCACCGCTAAACCCTAAAATTGTTTCAGTAGCGGGATTGTCAGCTGGGGCAGCCGCCTTGTCCACTGAAGAGCGAAAGCATAATGAGAAAGACCCCAAATGCAATGCTTTGGGCTGGTATTGTGTACCTCTGGTCACGGAGTCCTATGGTGCTTGGGGAAAGGAAGCCATGGACTCGTTTAAGATGCTTGCCTCCCGTCTTGCCATCATATCGGGCAAACCAAAGTCGGTTGTGCTGTCTGACCCGTATAGAAGGCTCAACTTGCATCTGGCGAGGGCAAATGCGACAGCAATCCTTTCCAGGTGGCTCCCATCTTAAAGTTTATTGAACTGTAGCATGAGTTATTAATAATTCATGCATGTTATTTCTCCTCCTAAATATTGTATTCCTATTCATGTATTCTCTTGTAATAATAATAATAATAATGATAATAATATATAATGTATGTCTATTTAGTCGTTGGACCTCCCTACAATCCATTGTTATGGTACATCACCCTTGTACCACCCCTTACATTCAGTTGGTTTAATGGCACTGTGCATGATTGCAAAAATGTACTACAGACACATACTCAGAACCACATAGAACACACAAAGAAAGGGCTAAAGTTTAATGCCCAGACCTTTTTTCACTTCCAAATGCCACTTGAGGACATATAGCCATCTGTCGATTACTTAGACCTCCAGTAGCCATACCACTTGAAAAGAGTGTCCTCCACACCAATATTGGCTGGTACAGTTGTTAGCCTTCCTGTACCACACTCTCTTCGTAAGTGAGCAGATTCGGGACTCTCTCAATAAGGCTGCCTTTTAGCTAACCGTTTCTCTTCTTAATACCACTCGCGTTCAGCAGAGTGGTATTTTTCGATCTCAAAAATGTTATCTAATTATGCGTCATACATGTACCATATAGTCGATTGTTTACCAAAATATAACATCGGCTATTTTATGTGAAAGCGGCTCTTCCAGCCTATTCTGAAGCTACTGATGAAACTTTTATTGTTTAAAAGTTGCCAAGAATAAGAAGACGACGAAGGAGACTATGTGTTCTGGGACTGTGTATGAGGACGGGCAATACCCTTTTGTTCTTTACAACCGCGCGGTTCTGTGACATAATACAAGGATGAAACTGCTCATTTTGACTTCTTTTTGCTATAACAAGATTTATTCGATCGTCGGTAGTCTTGTTAGAGACAGGTCACATATTTTTTGTGAGATTCATAGTTGGCACCAAATCCTATATGGAAGTTTCGAGCGAAGCTTTTGATAAACACAAAGGTTAAAACGTTACTGCGACCCAAGGCAGCAATACCACAAGCGTTGCCGATATAAAGCACTGGAGGCAGACACTACCAATTGTTCTCCCTATGCCTGTCAACAGTGGATGCCTCGACTGCCTCATGATGATGCAATTCTGTCAACTAAATATGGGCCCACAAATCCAAACACAGATGGATTATGTGTAATCCATAATACAACGTAGTTTGCAAGCTGGTTCTTATCACTGGATATCCACTCTGGCTCGAGCCAGATATTGTAATGAATACATGCCCAAAACACCCTCAAAGCCTCCAGTGTCTTAGCGCTACCCACTTGCAAAATGCATACCACATTCTGATTGTCTATAAACCAAAACACACTCAAACTATGTACCCCGTATACCACAGATTCTATCCCCCTTCCCACAGGAATTAATACCTTCCATGTGGGACTCAGCATTAGCGTTCTTTGGCAATAGTCACCCTGTGCAATATGCATACCATGCTCTACTGTGTACCAACCATACCCTGTGTTTCTAACATCTGAGTATGCACATCTAACTGCAGTAGGGCTAATTCCATTATTGGTTGTACATTTAACTAATCAAAGGACTTGGTCCAACACTGACGCTCTACGCTTGCCTGGACACCATGCAGGGACTGATTCATGCTACAGGCTCCTCATGCTAAACTCATAGATACGATTAACGATTGTACTTATCAGTACAATTCTACCTACACAATTTGTCAGAACTTTTGTTGTTAGTCTGAAATGGCCACTTTTAATCTATGTTGCATGGCTCTAACTTTTTCCTAAGTCACTGAAATATACTCTTTCTCTAAGCAAACCTAAGCCAACAAAGTGTCTGATTGGCACCCAAACTGACCTTGCCTTCCTAGAGTATCCCTTACTACTGCGCTAGCTGCGGTGACACAGCTCTCATTGGGCAAGGCAACAATACTATCATCCAAATACACGATTGCTTCCATACCTTTACTACACCATAAAAGCACCAATGGTTGCATTATCTAAAAGTACAGTGCAGAAGACAACCAAATGGTTACACCATCAACTTAATCCCCATTCAAACTCCAAGTACTAAAATAGTGCTGGAACCATAGTATCCTTCATAACTTACGATCAAATGAAAACTTACACCAACTTGCTTGGACAATGTCATTGCCATGCATAGGCCTTTGTACTAGAACCTCTGTTTCCAGAGGAATCATTTCTCAGATTCATTATCAGGTGCTTCTTTTTGCCCACTCCGACAGTGACTACTGATAGGGGGCTTCATGCAACTGGCTGGTCGTCTGTCCTCTCAAAGTAACCACCCCTAAACAACTGAGACACTGCATTGTAACAAATCCAGCCTCAAGCAGTGGTGTACGCTGGTTAAGCCAGGCATAAGGTGTAGGTAGGGAATAAATTGGCTGGACCGGACCATAACTATTCTCAACAGTATCCAACGTGCACAATGGAGCAAACAGTTCCTGTTCCCCAAAAAGCAAACAACTATCGTAGCGTTCTCTAACAGTTGACATCTTTTAACACCTCCCCCCCCCCCCCCCCCCCCCGAACACCTGACGTGCACACCTTCCATATCAATGGGTGCTAGCCTTCAGGCACTCTTGGTGAAAATGCCACCGCAAGCATGTCCACAGTGGGCTTCAGCACCACACCACCAGTCATTTTGATAGCTACAGGGGGCTTTGCTATGATGTAATTAGTTGGCTGGCCCATGGGCAGTACTGCAACCTTTCTAGCTGATGCTTCTACCCTTGTCCTGGACTCACTAGCTGATGCTTAGTCCCTAGTCCTGGCCTCACTAGCTGATGCTTCCTCCCTTGTCCTGGCCTCACTAGTTGATGCCTCTTCCCTTGTCCTAGTCTCACGTACACTGTTTTTTGCCATCTTCTGCATCGTTGCTTGCTCTTCTCCATTTTCTTCTTGTCTTCTGAGTTGGAAGCTAATGCATAGTCCATTCCACCACAGCGCAACCCAAATAAGATTGATCAGCAAACTTGAACATTTTCTGCCTGCAGATGAGAGGACACATAGCTTCTAATACCACTCTCATATCTTTGTTAGCTGATCTGTTTCCTCAGTCGCCTCCACCCTTTCAAGCCTACTAGATCCTGGACAACTGAACTTATTTCCTTCTTCCAAAATGAGTAGGTGGGCTTCTTCCCTTTGGCACGCCAGCTCAGCTTGTGTTTCCTGCATCATATGTGCCATACCTTCCTGCCTCTCATGCATGGTTTGCAAGCAAACTTGGTATACCAACCCCACCCCACCACGTGCTTTCAGACCAATTACATTGGGTGGTAGCTTAGAGTCTGTCTAATTAACTATAGAAACATATTTTACTTCCAAATATGCAGAAATAGATGAGTGTGCTCTAGGTATAAGTGGATGAAATCAGACTCGTACCAACACCAATGGAAGCTAAATGTGCTGTTACTACCTTGGATACAAAATCTCATCTAACAATAGAAGCTGTTAAGTGAGCACGAGCCCAGAAATCTCTTCCAATAACAGTGTTTATTAGTATGAGAACCACAGAGATCAATCAAAACTAATCTCTGTCGATGAAATAATAGGAATATGTAGGGATGTTTAATAAAATATGATGAACTTTATAATTTCAGTTATTAAAAGCTAAATAACTAATTTCATATGCATTCACATGGATTACTTAATGTGTTTATGCCAATTACAGGCAATTGTAATAGTGAGCAGAAATATTTAAGGAAACAAGGGAACATAATAGTGCCCACCATTACAGGGTGGGGAATGGCAATGCTATTTAAGATGTCATCAGTTGGTGTGAATATGGAAGCATCATTCTGTTGAAGAAAAGTTGTGCATTCACATTATTAACTACTTAATGTCTATTTTGATCTTATATAAATATCAAGTTCTAAATTGCAGATTCATGTTCAGATGCTTAGTCTTTTAATACAACCAATTTATGGAAATGATAATGTCATTCATGAATCGAATAAGATGATGAAGATCACAACCAGAACAGTTGCATTGAGCAACTAATGTAAAAGATAGTTTGATTGACTATATGCTTGTATCTTAATAGAAGTAGACTGTGAAAAGGCACCGATCATAACTATGCAGCTCGAAAGTGTCTCTGTGGCCTTAGGCTCACAACTGACCTTATTATGTCCGGTGACTGGATGCCCTACTCCTGAGATTACTTGGTATAAAGATAACGTGGTTATTTCAACCGGGCCAAACATAGTCACTCAAGCAGCCACTCTGTCTGACAGAGGGTTTTATGTATGCAAAGCAGTCAATGAATATGGATGTGCATCTTCCAATGAAGCAAGAGTCTCTATAATAGGTTAGTTGTATAATTATTATAAATGTATGGTATTATTATATCTGTATCCTTCATTAGGTGTTTACCAGTATTCTGCACAGCTTGAGCTGAACATTTCAGCAACATTGGATATTGCTGCTAAGGTACTATATACGTACCATGATTTAAACTAATCGGGGATGGCAGTCAAATATCAATTTAAAGAAATTATCTATTGTTTTCTTCCAGCTGAACACATACCTTACAGGAAGAAATGTTTTGAACAACACTGCAAATATTATACTTGTAAACATAAGGTGATTTGTTTTTAGTAATCATGACTTATTTTAGTCAACACAAGGCAGTGCACTTACATGGTGGAATACATATCTAATGTAACATACTATGCTTACACAACTCAGAACAGTTTGCACCAGATATGGTCAGCTAGAAATGTAAAATGAATGATTAGTTGACATCATGCTTTCTGTGCATGCCATTGTACATTTTAAAGAAACTAAAGTACATTTAAATTGAAACCAGCATTGTGTATTACCTTTATTCATGCATTTTCCTTAGTTATTCTGGTTCAAAATTAATTGTGCTTGTTACACTGCTGGAAAATCAGTCGATTTCTTACGATGCTTTCATAAGTGAACTACACAACCTTCTGTCAGTTGCTCTGTTGAGTGTACGCACTCAAATCATCAATGTAGAACGATTTGGTAAGTAAAAATGTCATGCATCCTTACTATACAAGTGTTTCTCATTCACAAAATAGATGGCTGTCCTCTCGTCACCACGTGCAATAAAAGATATGTGTGGCCTGAGTCTGAACTTGGTTCTATTTATTCACCATATCCCTGCATTCAACGTCGTTGTGGAGGTACCTATTCCACTGGTGGACAGTGGGAACCTGTTGTAGCTACATGTACTACTGACTACATATCATGTGCTGTTAGTGAATTGGAAAGCATCGTGAAAGATGCCCTTAATAACACTGAGGTCAGTGATTTTGCTATGACAATCTTATTCTCACCTGCATCATTATGTGCATAGGTCGCTAGCAGACTTCTAGCAGGTGTTGATAACTTACTAGATACAAATCATGAGGCTATATATCTAAACCAAAGTGCTAACAGGTAAGGCAAAATACATTTGTGTGTTATAGTGGTTAATAATGCACACTACTAAGAATGACTTAAGAAAATAATACAATGGATAGTGTCGGGTCATTACATCTATGAAAGCATTGGTGGAACTTGTTGATGGCCCAATTACCTGTGTAAAACATCATCAAGTTGTAACTACATGTAGGCTTTCATTTCAAGCTGTGTAACGATTGATGATTTTGAGAGTAATAAACAGGCATCATGCTTAAAATGATACCTTGAAATTTCATCAGGAGCCTTCCATTAGAGGACTGCGCATCTCCATATTGTATATACTCTATACCCTGAAATAATCAATGTTCTAATACTTACATCCAGCTCCACATCGTGAAAGAATAAGAATTCGAAACACATATGCAGCATGTGATTAATTTATTATACATTAGCGTATAGATTATGTGTAATTAGCTATTTTTAACCGAAAGCCAAATAAAGTATTACTCGCGTTAGTCATTTGCCTGAACAGTTAGCTGCCTACAGACCTCTAAAGATAATATGCGGACACATTCTGAAGATACTTGGTGTTCTTTACAAATGTTCTTTCATGAGTTATGGTAACCCAAAGGAAGAAGATGATTATGATAATGGAGAAAGTTTGGATCGGACTGAGTTCGAGCAATGGGCATAAGTATTTTTGTTTCCTAAAAGTGCACAGTCCTATGACATGGAAACAACGCAGAACTTTTCGATATCACTTGATTGAATGTGACCGACTGACTATTGGCTGTCCCGCTCGACGAGAGTGACCTTTTTTTCCATTCTACACAGTCACTCACGTGCATGCATTGTACTGTGCAAATCAGATAGTAATTTTGATACAAGTTATTTTCCTGCACAGGCTTATGAATATTTTGAACTACTACTCCAACAATGCCATAGTCAATGAAACCACTGTGTTCACTGGAAAAACATTTGCCATCCAGTTAGAAGATGTTAATATTTCCAATGGCTGTTTGGTTGGAAAGAGCTTCAGTGTCAACTTGGGATCTGCGGATATTGCAACAGCAAAGAACAAAACAATCAACAGAAATGCTATTGGCTCAAATAGCACAGAAAACACCACAGCTTCTGTAACTGTACTACCTCTGGACTCCAATGAATGCAGCAAAATGGGACCATCAGTTTATAGACTGACATTTTACACATTTTTGACAAACACGCTATTTCAATCTCCAGAACAGGAGAAGAAAGGTTTCAAATTAGGGTCCATTGTGTTAAGTGTTGGAGGAAGTGCTGTAAGTTTGGCCAAAAAACTTCACTTCTCATTCCAAGTTGTTAAGGTAAGGGGTGTACATATACATCGTAAGTGTGAGATGACAAGATGCATATTTGTAGGATGCTGGCAATGCTGAAGCTGCACAGTGGACTTATGACTCAAACCAAGTTGGAATGTGGTCAACAGAAGGCTCCAAGGTTATAAGTAAACAAAACAACATATTCAAAACTGAAACACTGTTAAGAAACAGATTCAATTCTCAAAGAGCAACAAGAGTGTATCAGGGTAATTTTGGGATGCTCTTGGTGAGTTTGATTGATCAAGCTTGGAATTTATCAATATTACATTTTAATGAGTTCAAATAATTTCCACAAACAATAGGATCTCAATTCTGGAAGTGTAAGCTGTCCTGCGGCTGATGTACTTACGTTTATTGGAACTATCACCTCTATAATCTCCTTGGTCTTCTTTATTACAACGTACCTATGTTCAAAGTGAGCATTTATAGAAGTTGTCACAGTTTTCAGAACATTTGCACTATGTCATTATTGGTTATTACACATGTTATTTCTTCTCAGACCGTTGCGCAGATCTGAACATGGACAATTGCTCATTAACATGTCTTGTGCACTGCTGTGCCTGTATGTAGTGTTCCTGGTAGCTGGTTACACTACTTCTGTTCCTGCCATATGTGGAATCAGTGCAGCTTTGGTTCACTACTTCATGTTGGTGTACTTCATGTATACTGCAGCTGAAGCAGTGTTTCTGTACATTAAATTAGTGAAGGTCATTGGAAACCAAGTGAACAGATTTCCACTTAAAGCAGGACTAGTGTCATGGCGTAAGTTTTAATGATCAACACTATATTTAAATGTACATGTCTACATGCTTGTAGTGGTGCCTCTTGGTGTTGTGGTTACATCAGCTGGAGCTGGATATCATTATTACTACAATCCAAATTAGTGAGTCGCCATGCTTTCAACATAGCCATGCATTTTCTTTGCATACAGTCGAATGCATTACGCTGATTATGTTGATTATTATGCTTCTACTATGTTCAGCTGCCGAGCTACTGGTCTTCCGTTCTACCTTGGATTTATTTTGCCCTTCCTTGCCATCTATGTGTTCAACTGGATTGTCTTTGTTGTGATAATGGTATCAATTGGAAGACATACAGCTAGGTCAGCAGCTGTAAGGCAAGCAAGTGAAAGCAGTGGCACCACCTTCTCTCTAAAGAATGTACTAATAGCAGCAGGTTTAGCTCTGGTGTTGGGGCTTGGCTGGGGCTTTGGTCTCGCGGCAAGCAGTCATAAAATCAGTGCCCTGGCTTGCACATTTCAATTTCTATTCAGTGTATTTGTGAGCTGTCAAGGGTTTCTTCTTCTCCTCTTTCATGGCTTACGAAGCAAAGATGCTAAGAAGGTTTGGCGGTCGTGGATTGGTCTCGACACCAAGTCATACTCTGTTGCCAGGGGCACATTGGGGGAAGGTGGCACGATGCAAAGCAGTCATCTTCGCACAATGCCACAAACTACTCACTCTACTGATGAGCCATCAATTTCCCTGGGTGAGAAGTTGTGTAGCGAGTCTGAAAAGCACACCACAACTGAAGAAAAGTTTGATGGTGACGCATCACTTGAAACAAGCTGTCTTAGCCCTGAAAAGGCTGCTGCTGTATTAGAGGTGAAGGTAGTACCACCAAGGAAGATTCACAGGAGATTCTTGTCACTTGAATTGTTGAAGAAGGATACAATTGGAGGGATGCAAATTTTTAGGAGTGAAATTCAATTGACAAAGCATCTTTCTGCTACCGAATGTGAAGATACCCATTGACTCCCATAAAAATTGTGCAAAGGACAACTATAAATACTGTTTGCTTGATATGTAGCTGCATTTTTTTCAGTGTTTTCTAGATGATTTTTGTAGCTTATACTATCAATAAGGTCATGCTAGGCCTACAGTCATTTGAGAATGGAGTTCCTGATAAATGTATTGCCATTTAACATATTCAATGACTGTCTAGGACACCCGGCTAGAGGAACAATTCATGCACTGATTTAATTTGATAGTGTTCCAACTTCCATTGTTCATTCTTTTTTGTCTTTTATTCCTATGTTGTGGTGAGTTTACACGCAGGCTTGTGTGTGTGTGTGTGTGTGTGTGTGTGTGTGTGTGGTGTGTGTATGTGTGTGTTTATGTGTGTGTGAGTACATTATGCTGTGGTGTGGTGGTGTTAGGGTCCATGCTTAGTTTCCCCCCCCCTCCCCCAACTCTTCCCCTTTGATGGGCTCTATCTAAACCTTTCCTCTCATGAATGGCTTAGTGCCTCTAGGTATAACCCCTCCTTCCTTGATGCTACTTGTTAATATTGTACTGCAGATCATCTATAAAAGTGATGTTCTGCAGCATAACACAGCTGTTAGTGTGGTGGTGTGTGTGAAGAGTTTGCACAACTGGTAATGATGAGTCTGTGTACAAAGTATGCAGTTTCTGTGATGATATACAGTGTTAGGGCTTCATTCTGCAGCTGCCGCAAATTGCGAGTGAATTCTTTGTGCTGGTAGAAAACTTGAAGGCCCAATTGGTTCAAATAAGGATGATGCTGATACCATAACACAAATTTATGTGAAGACATGTGGTACTACATTACTACATTATGTCCTATATGGATAACCAATGTATCGTACTGTCCTAGCCAGAAATCTTTAATACCACACTACGAAGGGTGATTGTTTGGATTGACATAGTTGTAAACCATATGCATTGTTACCAATTTTTGAATGTTTCTTGGTATAGAAGTAAAGAAAAAATTCTCTAACGAGAAAGTTGGTGGGATATAGGAATTGAAGGCAAAGAACCACTTCTCATTTCATCATGGAATTTCCAAACTCTGTCTAATCAAAGATATTTGTTTGAATACAGCAAACTTGTGGTCTTTTTTATTATAATTTCATTATTGTTGGCAAGCTGTGTTGGAGTGTTCACTGCATTAATCAATGTGACTGTATTGTAAGTGCTATGTATGCCATTGTGTGCATGTGATCTGACATGTGCTACTCATGAGTCTCTTGATGTGAGGTATGTACACCATATATATGTTTGTGTATGTTCTGCTTATAAGTCATGTGTTCTAAAATTTAGCATACAACATGACACACACATAACTAAAGTAGGGTGTGTAGTTGTTGTTACATGTAGCTTGTAGGTGTTGAAGGCTTGAGTGTGTATGGGTGCTGGATGCTTGTAGGGTGTGTGGGTGTCGAATGCTGTGGTATGTGATGTTGGAGGCTTGAATTGTAGGGGGTGTGTTTGTTGAAGGCTTGTTGGTGTGAATGGTGTATGAGTTTAGTAGTGTATAGTGTGTGTGTGGATGTTGAAGGCTTGTATTGTGTGTGGGTGTCAAAGGCTTGTAGGGTGTGTGTGGTTATCGAAGGCTTGATAGGATGTGTGGGTGTCGAAGGCTTGTTGGGTATGTGGGTGTCGAATGCTTGTAGGGTGTGTGGGTGTCGAAGGCTTGTAGGGTGTGTGTTGGTGTTGAAGGCTTGTAGTGTGGGTGTCGAAGGCTTGTAGGGTGTGTGTGTCGAAGGCTTGTAGGGTGTTGAAGGCTTGTAGGGTGTCGAAGGCTTGTAGGGTATTGAAGGCTTGTAGGGTGTCAAAGGCTTGTATTGTGGGTGTGTGGGTGTCAAAGGCTTGTAGGGTGTGAGTGTCAAAAGCTAGTAGGATGTGTGTGGGTGTTGAAGGCTTGTAGTGTGGGTGTGGGTGTCAAAGGCTTGTAAGGTGTGTGGGTGTCGAAGGCTTGTAGGGTGTGTTGGTGTTGAAGGCTTGTAGTGTGGGTGTCGAAGGCTTGTAGGGTGTGTGTGTCGAAGGCTTGTAGGGTGTTGAAGGCTTGTAGGGTGTCGAAGGCTTGTAGGGTGTTGAAGGCTTGTAGGGTGTCAAAGGCTTGTATTGTGGGTGTGTGGGTGTCAAAGGCTTGTAGGGTGTGAGTGTCAAAAGCTAGTAGGATGTGTGTGGGTGTTGAAGGCTTGTAGTGTGGGTGTGGGTGTCAAAGGCTTGTAAGGTGTGTGGGTGTCGAAGGCTTGTAGGGTGTGTGTGTCGAAGGCTTGTAGGGTGTCTGTGGAAGGCTTGTAGGGTGTCTGTGGGTGTCAAAGGCTTGTAGTGAGGGTGTTGAAGGCTTCTGGTGACGGTGTTAAAGGCTTGTAGTGAGGGTGTCGAAGGCTTTTATTGAGGGTGTCAAAGGCTTGTAGTGAGGGTGTCGAAGGCTTGTAGTGAGGGTGTCAAAGGCTTGTAGTGAGGGTGTCAAAGGCTTGTAGGGTGTATTAGTGTCAAAGGTTTGTAGGGTGTATGTGGGTGTTGAAGGTTTGTAGTGTGTGGGTGTCGAAGGCTTGTAGGGTGTGTGTGTGTCGAAGGCTTGTAGGGTGTGTGGGTGTCGAAGGCTTGTAGAGTGTGAGTGGGTATTGAAGGAACTTCATATTGTAATCTTATGCAATCATTCTATTTCTCATCAACTTAATAATATGCTAATTTGCAGGTGCACTTGTACAAAAAACTATAAAGTTCTTCATTCTTGCCGTGGCTCAGAAGGCCTGCATTTTCAAGAAACGAAATGATTACTTCTGTGACCACAATGTCTACAATGATCTCGTATCACTTCTGAGCCACGAAAATGACTGCATACTTTTCAGTGGAGAGAGCATAAGTAAGACATAAAGAAAAGAAGTTGTATAATAATCAGATGTCCAGTATGTATAATAGTCAACTACATATTACTAACTTATTATACCTAATGTATATTTTTATCAGGTAACTGTAAACGTTATGTACAAACAGTTAATAAGCATTTAGTTAGTTTGAAATTTCAGGTGGGCCTAAATGCATGCATAGACCAGTATTGTTCAATTGACAGAATTCAGGTTCAATTAATGCTATTGAAAATTCCAATAGTGTATGTGGGTATCTGAAACTTCAGACAGACCTAAGTCAATACCTTTTTTGATTTATTTGAAATTTTAGGTAACTCAAAAGTCTGATAATAATTATTGGATAAATAAAAACCAGTGATTGACGTTTTAGTGAATGAATATATGCATATGTGCTGATGATTTCTGAAATTTCAAATACACCAAACATTGTATATGAGAATGCATTGCTACATATGATTTGAAATTTCAGACATGTTTAAAATTTATTACAGCAATGTGTACTTCTCCCCTATCTTTCCCCTATATCATTCAACAGATTTACTAAATGCAGTACAGCATTCTAAAAGGAATGCCATAGTTGCATCAATAGACGCAAACAAAATTGAAAAAATGATGAGCTGTTCTGAGTCTCCTCCTGCCATTGTGAACACTCCTGCCACTCCTGCCATCGTTTACAGTCCTGAATATTAATTTAAACACTTCTTCTTGCACATTGTATTAATCATTAAATTCCATCCATTTCATGTATCACATAATTTATGTCATATATGATTATCTAATTCTTATGATACTGTGCAAACACAATTCTGATCGTTGAAGATACTATAAGCAATTCAGTACAATTTTGCAAACAAAAGCACTGAGCTGCATTTCTGAAGTAATATCATAAATTCCTGCAGCATTCTATTTGGAATTTAAATTCTACAATGAGGAGTTAAAGATAGTGTAAAAAGGAAGGGAACAAAGAATTTTTTTTGGGAGGGGGGGGGGGGGGGAAGGGACTAAAATCCTATATTTTGCACTTCGTTTAGTTCTAGTACATTTACACGTGCTAAATATAGGAATTTTGTCTCATTTTTTTCTTTTCGCAAAACCTTGATCCCTTCCTTTTTGCACCACCTTTGTCTTCAATTCCTATATCCCACCAACCTCGATAAACTCCCATCAGGCCGGAATTTAGTTCATGATATTGAATTGGTAGCACCACCCCCTCTTGTACCATTTACTGAATTAGATCCAATGTAATTGTAACAGCATCGTTCATTGATGTTGCTTAGTGTGTCCCAGTATAATGTTACAATTAGGAGGCACCTGTTTCATTATATCAATGTCACTTGCAAGAACATGCAGTGCTACATGCTCCATTTGAAAAGTGCTTGTGCACATATGTTCCAATGTTGTGTAATACAAGAATTTGCTGAACATCTTATGACTGAACCATTGTCTGCTGTTGAGTCAGCATTACAGGTACACCTTGTGAGACATTCAATGCTACAAAGTCAAAGAAAGGATGAATTAGACAGAAATGTTTAAAGGTGTTTCCTCTCTTCCCGATATACCATGGCACATATGATAAAGAAAGCTGTGACTGATTCTGAAATTAATATACTTGCATTGCATATTTTTTTAAGCAGCATGATCCATTTGATGTTTATTTTCCCCTATTGACAACTTTATGCTGCTCTATCGAATTAATTTTCCAACTTCTACACAGTAACCCCTAAAACGCATATACTGATATCCCATGCATTTCCCATGACGTTCTAATTACGCAGGTGAAGGGTAAAGTCATAGATAATATAATATCTATGGTAATGTCGTGTTTCATATGCCATCCCGAAACCTCTACCCTGCACAATGATGACTCAGTCAAACAAGTGATCTGACTGCATATACAGGCTGGAAGAGGTCATGCATGTCCAATCAATACCAAACCTTTCTGATTCATCCTACGCATGCCACGTGCACAAACACAGTAACAGACCATTAGAATTTGCAAAAGTGTAACTTACTTACATCTGTCATAGACACTGATTCACATCTTGTGATCCAGAGCTGACGGGGTGACAGATTGCCTTCAGAACTTAGAGGACGCAGGTCCCATGCTTGCTTAAATACCTCCAGTGCTCTGTTTATAAATATACATAGTGGAGACAAAACAGATGTACTTCATTTGAACAATCTAGAATCCCTTCTTCCTCCAAGGCATAAAACAGGTAACAACAGTGCACTGGTTAAATCTATCCAACCACAACCTCTCAATACGCTGATTGTGAACACTGCATTCAGCTATGAAGCTCCCTCTTCCCTGTCTCCTTAAAGGATGCTCCATCATAAATCTAGCTACTACAACGGTTTATCCACCTCTGTCTTCACGAGCTCGACTAGGAAGCCCTAGCTGCCTTACACCCTCAATAAATAGATGGAGCACTGTGTCAGCTCGATAATTGTCACAGCAATGTAAGTAAACAATCCTGCGACTGTAGCCATCAATACAACCATGCATGAATTACAAATCGCTACCTAAATGCAATTGAAATCAATTGCATGGGTATACAGTATACATGTTTTAACACACGTACCTTATCGTTTATGATTTCCATCGATGTGGTAGAGAGATTTGGGTCCCGGAACATGGTACGCACGCCTATTTATAGTGGAGAGGCGAGGCATTATCGATCCATTAGGATCAATCTTCCTCTGAATTTCGTGGACACGATGTTGTTGGACTCTGAGACCGCGAGCCAATAGATGGCCGCACATTTGCCGATTCCCACACCATGGATATTCCTTCTGGATGCTGCTCATAACTATCTCTAGGTACTCATCTGTAACTTCGGCATACTGCGACGATATGGATAAGACTCTGCCATACGCCGATGTACCGTTCGAGGGGAAAGGTCTATATTTGAGGATGGTAAAACGGTTTTCCGATATGGTCTCGAGGTACAAAGAATCGCGCCGCCCAGCGGTTCCACTCGTTTCTGCCTGTGGCCGATAAGCAGAAACAGCGGCGGCGGAAGGTATATAAGATTAGGGGGGCTCTAAAATCGAGGATAATTAAATTCATGACTTCAAAGAGAGCATTTGTTCACAGTATCGGAAGTTTCGTTAGAAACTTCCATATAGGATTTGACCCCGACTATGAATGTCATTAAAAAACGCGACCCGTCTGTAACAACACTCCCGACGATCGGATCGTGTAGCTTGTTTTAGCAATCGATCTAGAAGTCAAAAATGAGTAGTTTCGTTTTTGTTTCATGTCGCTGAACCGCGTGGTTGTTGAGAACAAGAGTGTACTGCCCGTCCTCGTACCCAGTCTCGGAACAAGGGGCGGGTCGTCTTCTTCTTCTCCTTCTTCTTGGCAACGCATAACTCAGGACAGGAACATTTCTAAGCGATGAAAATTTCACCAATAGCTTCAGAATCGGCTGGAGGACTCGCTTTTATATAATATAATACTTTGATAAACAATCGATTATCAGCCTCCTATGTCTTGTATAATTTAATTACGGTATCTAAAGATATACGGCATGTGTATAAATAGCAAAACAAGTAGAGAAAAACTCTTTGGTGATTCGATCGTCGTTTGTTGTGCTACTTTTTTGTTAGTGAAGTTGTAAAATGCCTTCACGTCAAGAAAAGAAACGAGCGAAACGACGTGAGAAATACCTTCAAGTTCGAGACGATGTTTTAGAATCGGCACGGGCATCCTACAAGGCAGACCCTGAAAAGAAACGGACAGCTGAACGTGAGGGATATCATGCAGACCCAGCAAAGAAGCAGACCGCTGAACTCGAGCGGTATCATGCAGACCCGGAAAAGAAACGGTCAGCTAAACGCGAAAGCTATGCAGCAGACCCAGAAAAGAAAGTGAATCGTCCAGAGAACTTGTCCCTGTTTAAGTATATCTGGATTGAAAGAAATGAAAAGGGAGAAGCAGCCATACAACAGTCATTGGGTTACTTGGGTATGAAAAAAAATTAAGAAAACAAGTAAATAAAAACATTCTCTACGAGAAAGTTGGTGGGATATAGGATTTGATTATGCATGACATTGGTGGTGTAAAAAGCAAGGAAACAAGGTCTTATCAGAAGGGAAAATGTCATAGTCCTATGTTTAGCACATTTCTAGGGCATGTGTTGTTTGTGTGCTAAATATAGGACTATGACATTTTCCCTTCTGATAAGACCTTGTTTCCTTGCTTTTTACACCACCAATGTCATAATCAAATCCTATATCCCACCAACTTTCTCGTAGAGAATGTTTTTATTTACTTGTTCCTTTTGTCTGCCGGGGGCGGGAGGAGTAAGAACTCCCCAACCCATTACAATCTATCTGTACTGTTAGCATTTGACATACAGCTAACAATCAATCGGGACAGCCTTCGCTTCACATTGTCAAGCGCGCTAATGGAGGGGGGGGGGGGGGGGGGGGGGGGAGGTGTGCCCTCCCGCGCGAATTGTGGAAGCTTTCGATGCCCTAATTATATTTATGCACGAAAAAACTTATACGATTCAAGAAAACTAGCTCTATGAATATTATTAGTTGAGAGGGGGCCACCCATTTCCCCATCGTGCGGTCGCCTACGGTGACTTTTCTGGATGTCATTATATAAATGCGTGGGCCCGGGCGAACGGTAACGGTATACGCGAGCAGTCTCGCGGGCAAGGAATAACAATTGTACTATACCGGTTATTGTTTAAGAGGGGCTGAACCCCCCCCCCCCCCCCCCCCTATGTCATTATTGGGGGGGCTCGAGACCTTCCAGCCCCCCCCTCCTTCCGCCGCCACTGAGAAAGGACACGTCTTGCCGTGTCCATAGCTTCTCGTAATACTTTCAACGCCATCCTTATGTATTGCTTGGCACTTTCTTCGTTGACATTTATATCCTCTGTATGCTTGATCAATAGAAATTATAGAATCCCGCGATACACCAGCTCAATCGTTAGTATAAACGCGTCCATTTGCATGGACATAGGAATAGGTCCGGCAAGTCCCGGCTTTCGCCGGACCACTTTTTCCCCTGCAATGAATTTTTAAAAAATGTGCGTCAGTTCATTTTACCATAGAGCTCTTTCATCGCGTGACTTAATAGCATTCATTTTCTAATTAGTCCGCCATATTGGTGCTCGGAGAAGTATGGGATTACTTCAGAGTGTCGTTTAAATATATATTATTATGGTCTAACACATGACTAACATTTTAAAAAATACTTGTGCCCTCGGAGCGCGAGTTATACGTATCAAACGTACCAAAACTATATTTCCGAGCACCAATATGGCGGACAATAAAGCAATTAACGCAATTAAAGCCCACGAGTCATGTGACCATGAAAGAGCTCTATATAACAACCAGGTCATTGCAAGTGAATCGCTGATCAATTGTATGATCTAAAAAGGCGGAGTTACTACATAAGTAACAGCGGCGGATACAGGTTTTAGGGGGGGGAGGGGCACGGATGGTGGGTGTGGCTGGGGGTGGGGTGGGGTCGGCTTCTGGCCCGATACGAAAATCGGGGGGGGGGGGGGGTGCTGTCTGTTTCTGGCCCAAAACGAAGAGCGGGGGGGGGGGGGGGGGGGGGGGGGGGTGCTGTCGGTTTCTGGCCCGATACGAAGGGCGGGGGGGAGTATGATCGCGTATCGGGGGCCCGGGATATAGTACAGTAGTAGAGTTCATGCGTGCGGATATCAATAGGCAGCGCAATCGTGCAGCTATATTATAAAATGCTGCCCGAAAAGTTATGAATTTATAAATGGAGGAGGGGGGGGGGGGGGGGGGGGGGGGGGGGCACGTGCCCGGAGTGCCCCCCCCCCCCCCCCCTGGATCCGCCGCTGAGTAAATATTATTTTGTGAGTGCCCGTGGCGTCATTTAGAATGCTGTCAGTTTGGAACGATTGAACCGATTCCTGATTCCTGTTATCTGTAATTGTAATTTGCTTCGACCCGATATGGCAACTTAGCTGTTATGAATTTAATTAAATTCGCCGGACCACTCCTATAATGAGTGCTACGTCCCTGATTTGGTCAGATGAAACGCTTCTACCATCCTGTGTTGGCACCAGGGCGTTAATAACACTTCTCGGTGATGGAACAACTCTCGCAGCGGCAGCCATCACGAGATTTGGAGACACGGATTAATAGCCAATGGTATGGAATAGAGGTTGATATGGAATGGAGATTGCACTTGTCTTATGTAATAATCTGCAACATTTCACACCCCCCCTCCCTCCCCCCCCCCTTCCCTAACCCCCTCCCCTCTACCCCTCCCCCAGTGTTGCCGCGGTTGACCGATTGGAGGAAGTCACGGACGGCCAGTTGCATGACCGGAATAGACTCTGGCGGTCACGGTCGACGGCTAGAGATAGCCGTCACCAGTCCATACGGTCACGATCACGGGCAGGCCGTTTGAAACTTATCCGGCACGGTCGCGGTCAGTTTTGGACCGTCAAAAACCGCCAGTTCATACTTAGCGGTCACGGCAGACGGTCTTAGTCGGTCAAAGTCAAACTTGCATGCGTGTATTACTGTATTGGCACCGTACATAACCAGAGATAATATATAGAGGGATTGGCAACGTGTCACGTGAGCCATAGATATTTGCAATTTTATGTGTGCCATCCGACCTGCTGTGAATAACACGTACATCGAAGTGTGAAAGGGGTACGAAAATTCGCTGGCGTTTTGGAAAAAAGATGGATAAGCATGTTTCACTGTAGTACGCAAGCAGGTTATTGTATATGTGTATTTTAACAAGTTTTTCAGGATCGAGAGTTCTCCGCGTCATTTTATTTTTGTCCAAGTTCAGCGAAAAATTCCAATGTTGGGTGCGCTCTTTTTTGTGGGACAGTATCCAGTGAATCGACGGGTAGTTCTTTCTGAAATCCGTTACCCCAACTTAAAAATGATTGTATTTTAGCGTGCCATTCTTGTTTTGCCAATAACGCGCTCAGTACCACCCGTATAACATATCGAGTATGCAAATCTTGTGGGACAGTGTAGTCATTGCTAAGCAAGCTAGTACTATAAAACCTATACTGGCTTGTAGCACATTCCTTACATTTTAGCGTCCAAGTATAGTGATGTGCACCACGCGTTGGGTTGACAACCTGCATTTTTTCGAAAGGAATGTGAATTTATTCGCAAAAGAACGGCGAGCGCCCACAGCCTCGCGAGAATAGTCTGTTTCTTGATCGTTGAGGTTTCAGCGTAAAAGCAAAATCCTTTCTGTCTGCATCAATTCTCCACCTCTATCTGTCAAGGATTAGCTTCAATTGTGAAAAAAAAAAAACTTGTTCAGAAGGTGCACTTGATGCTGGAACAGCCAAATACTTTAGTGCCAACTTTGCTATCGCCAACTGGTGGATTCTGCCGTTAGGCATGCATTCCTTCAGATCTCTGGAGTAAGTGGAGGAACGATATTCACAAATACGAAGCAGCCGTAGTCTGGGGACCAGACCAAAAATACATTGTCTGGTCCCCAGGCACACATAAACCTGCGTTCATCTTCCTCATCATTGGAAGTAGAACCATCAACTCTGGATATCCACGTAATCCTTTTTCTCTTGTTCACAGAGAGTCCATTCGTTGAAAAAAAAAAAAACTAGTTCAGAAGGTGCACTTGATGCTGGAACAGCCAAATACTTTAGTGCCAACTTTGCTATCGCCAACTGGTGGATTCTGCCGTTAGGCATGCATTCTTTCAGATCTTTGGAGTAAAAGTGGAGGAACGAAATTCACAAATACGAAGCAGCCTTAGTCTGGGAATACATTGTCTGGTCCCCAGGGCACACATACAACTTGCGTTCATCTTCCTCATCTTTGAAGTAGAACCATCAACTCTGGATATCCATGTGATTCTTTTTCTCTTGTTCACAGAGAGTCCATTTGTTGAACTGGGCCGCCCGAGCCAACTTGAAGTGTTTCCACAACTTTGTGTTAAGAAACTTTTAAGAAACTTTTGCGGACCGGATGGATGGTAAGCACTTTTCACACAGCTATCTGGTGGTTTATCCAATTTCAGCTTTTTAGAATCCGGTACAGCTATCTTTTTTACGTCATGGGTTGCTAATTGACCGTCAGTGACCGGATAATATTTTTTACGGTCAGCCGTAAAATTCTGACGGTCACCGTACTCTGACGGCTCAGACGGTCAGGCACATTGACGGCCCGCGGCCGATGGCGGTCAGCACAAAATTTGGTAAATTTTGCGGCTGCCGGACGGCCAAGGCTGGCCGCGGCAACACTGCCCTCCCCCCCCCCCCCCCCCCCCCCCCCCCCCCCAAATAATTGAATACGGGACGTGAATTTTGGCAGCGATCACCTCCCATACGACCGATACGACGAGCGGGGGGGGGTGGGGGGTGTCGGTTACAGGCCCGATACGAAAAGCGGGGGGAGGGGGGGTGCTATGGCTCGATACGAGAATTGGGGGAGAAAAAAGGGGAGGGGGGGTATGATCTCATATCGGGATAACATTCAACAATCCGAAGGATTGTCAGTGCTAGAGATACAAACTAGGGCTTAGGGCAGGGTAGGGGGGGGGGGGGGGGCGACGGCCCGCTACGCCCGACCCAACTTTTCGCCCCCTCTCCGAATTGCACCCGTCCCTCCATCCCGACGCTCTTCATTGAAACTCACTAACTCGTCTCTTCCTTAATAAACGCCATCTTGGCTCTGCGTGAGCGCCTGCGGCGCCGTACTGGGCGCTTTCGGCGCCATATCGTAATCTCTATAGTACACTAGTAGAGTTCATGCCTGCGGGTATAAATAGGCAGCGAGCGCAAGCGTGTAAAATGCGGCCCGAAAAGTTTGAATTTATAAATGGAAGTGGGGGGGGGGGGGGGGGGGGGGGGGGAGGGGGGCACGTGCCCCAAGTGCCTCCTCCCCTGGATCCGCCGCTGGGCCCAGCCAAACTCTCAAAAACGAACACATACGGACAGACTATCCGCGCATTTATAAATAGATAAAGATAAATACCTTTTTGGAGGATGGTGTTCCACTTTGTTTTTGCACCCTACCACCCTCCTCCCCACCCCCACCCCCACCCCCCATGATGAACATGAAATGTTGCATGAAAATGGCAGGTGCATGCATAGCAACGCAAAGAAAGCTACCTGGCGTGTGTGGTTCTATTAGGTCTGCATTGGATAAGGGGGGGGGGGGGGGGGGGGGGGGGGGGGGGGAGGCGGGTGTAACTGAGCAGTGATTAGGAGGGGTACTACAGCGCAACATAAAAGCGGAGTACAACTGAGCGATGATTGCACAGGGACTGCATGGCGATCAGGAACAACAAGTCTGACCCATCATGGTTTGCCATCACTTATCAGTCTTTTTGTATATTGGCACTCGTGATTATTATGTATCTGTTGCATTAATTATTACGACCGCGGATGCGTTATTATGCAGGGAGCATTTTAAAAGTATACACATGAATAATGCATGCGCACGTGCTTCTTAATTGCAGATGTGCAGGAATTTACACGAGTGGGGGCGGGATACAGTGTGATTGCAGCACAATACATGTTGTGTCATGCGGTCCACAGGTGTACCACCACCTGTAGGTGTGAGGAGTACACACCCCTATGCGTGTGATTGTTGGTACGTCATATATGGTCTAATTATTCTATGTATGCAAGTGAGATCCAGGTCACATACAGCAGATGCGTGTAACAGGAACATCTAAATTTGGTGAGTTTCTGCTTTGCATTGCATGCCGCCAAATGTTTCTGCACTGAGTTCTTGTCGATTTTACCTATAACTGGATCGAAACGAGAACGCCTATTGCATGGTAACCTTATAATTTGTATGTCCGGCCGCCACTCTTCGTGAAGTGAAGCATGTTTTAAATACGGCTTGGCCGCATGACAAAATAATCCAGCAATCGGTTCTGCTCCTCATGTGGTTGAGGCAATCAGCGTACCATGTGGTACGTCGCGAAAGCAAACAGCACTACTGAAATATGCACTGGTTTAAAAAAAGTAAGATCTGCATGCAACTCACTTGGTAGGAGTGACCCATTGCCTTCCTAAATCAAAATGCATGGTCTTCAACTGACTAAGTTGAACTGCACCGACTGTGGTATAAATCTAGTATAGGGCATGCAATCTTATCTGACCAAACCATTGCATTTGACCAAGACCCTTAAAATTAGTGCAGAGTTGTAATACGTTCTTTTAATTCCGCTATAGTACGCAGAACCTTACCATCTACTCAAGTTTCAACTGATATTACCTTAAACTATGCCTGAACCCAGCGATTTTTTTTCCCGGATTTTTTTTCCCGTAAAGTCCTTTCTAATGCAATGAGTTGCTAGCGGACTCCATTTGGTTTGATGATTTCGCATATGAATTAATTACACTGCAGCAAAGGGAACCTAACGCATAGTGTTGGAAATTTCAAATTATCAAAGAGAGGCCTAGGTTCGCTACAATTTCTTTAATCAGTTTTACGCATTGGGGTTTGTCCATCATGGAGTTACACTGGCCTATGAATTGAATATTGCGTCAAACTTAGATGCTCCTGGTTTATAGCAACGATCTCATAAATTCATATACGTCTGTTGAATTCTATGGGACAGGGTCTGAGAAAATGTATATAGCTAGCTTTATTTATAAAAATGGCTCACGTTTGAATCGCTATAATTTCGGAACGGTAAACGCTATTGACTTCCTATTTCAACACTTCATGCATACTACACCTTTTCTCTGTGAAAAAAAAAATATTTATAACGTCCGATACGCCTTGGGTTCAAACGCTCCGGCGTACCTTTCGGCAGGACAATTCAATTCACTTCGATTTTGGTACGTAGAGGGAACCTGTACCTATTGATTTGTACTGTTCGTTAAATTTTACTTGGTCCGTTACGGAGATAAGTAATTGCTCATTTCTCGTTCATTTCAACCTGCACTCCGAGTACAATAACCTCCCGTGCCCATGCTACTCTATTAACATGTACAACTGAAGTATACCACCGTATTTCCGTTTCTTTCAAACGTCAGTAGTTCTCTTTAATTTTAAAACGAACAAGATTCGTTTAGCGATCGAAATGCGTGGATTATCACCATACACAACACGGTACGTAATACCAGTACCGATACGCGCACACAACATGCATCATGTAGAAATCGTGTCCCTGTCGATTCGGTTAAACGTTTTGAGTGCCACTCATTGTGTGGCCATTTATAGGCTCACAATCTATAACAGTACGTCAGAGCCATGAGATATTACATGCTGTGTGAATGCTCTAGCTCTGTTTAAACTCTATACAGTGGCCCAGTCTTTCGGGTAGCAATAATATTCACTGCCACAATACGCCACAATACGCAAGGATTCCAAATGTCTACAAGTAGCCTGCACAAAAAAACTAAACATTTACTAGTGAAAGCCCTGTAACCAAAAGACCAACCAAAAAAAGTTCAAATGTGACAAAGATTATGAGTGAATCTATGTAGCACATGCACAACATAACAATTTACAGGGTGTACAGCAAAGGCAAAAGAATAGTGTCTTATGAGTGTGTATAGGTGTGACATGAGACGTGTGTATATGTGTGTGTTGGTTCATGGGTGTGGTTCATAGGTGTGTTTGCCAGCATAGATTATAGAATACATGCAGGGATCAATTGGAAATGGTAAAGATTACGGGATTCATCCGCATTTCACCATTACGTAAATTATGTACACTGGCCAGAGCACTGTTGTGAGCTTTGCCGAGAAAATAGTCGGTACATTTGAGAATCTTGTGCCCGATCCGGCTACACAAAGGGTAAAAATACGTTTCACAGTAAGAAGAGGCATTGTGGAGCAATTCCATTCAACACGAATGTATCTGAGCTTCGACCCAAACGAACTTGCGAGCCACTTGCTCCTACAACACATGCACAACACATAAAACATTTTGATCACCCACTTAATATGCATCTCTGACTCAATATATTTCCTCAAATATTCTAGAACCCTGATCACTTTTCAGGGAAAAGTACGCCATTTTTTGGATGTCATTATATCAATTTATATGACGATTTACCGTGCCAGAACCCTTCGTAGGGACTCCAGAACGTTACTACGTCACACTACCAACTACGTAATCTATATGGGAACTCCAAAAATGGATTTATAATGTGTCCTGTGTCCAGGAAAATCCCACAACCACTACCCTATCACGTGGTAGCTACGATCGCTCGGGATCGCTGGCTCAACTGAAACTCTGTAAAAAGAATAGTTAAAAGATTCTTTGATGTCAAAGAGGCTGTCCTCACACAGTTATAGGCTAAACAACGCCGAAAGAAGATCTCTACAGAAGGATGTTTAGCAGCTCACACGCATGGCCGGCGGAGCCCAGCAGGCAACCCAGGCAATTGCCTGGGTAGATTTTGTTCTGACATATACTTTTAAAGTTCCCCCCCCCCCCCCCTCCCCCCTACTTGGCACCCCTCCTCTTGCCTGGGTTGAATTTTAGACCTTCCGCCGGCTCTGAGTCACGGATTCGATGCAAAGCACGGTCATGTAACGAAACGTGACGTCACGTCATGTAAATGTATAGAACGTTTCCAATCACTGTATTCTATAATCTATGGTGCCAGTGGATCGGTGGGCGTTTTAATATATGTGCCTGCAGAACGTAAATCCTAACAATAAGGAAGGGTTACATGTGTTCCAGCATATGGCTTTAACTCGACCACGCCTTTCCCCTAGCCTAGCTGATACACCGGTCCGTGCACTATATCTCATGCTCTGACGTACTGTTATAGGTTGTGAGCCTATAAATGGTCACACAATGAAGAGTTTGACCGAATCGACAGGACACATAATGTTGTGCGCGCGTATCGGTACTGGTAGTACGTACCGTGTTGTGTATGGTGATAATCCACGCATTTCGATCGCTTAACAAATCTTGTTCGTTATTGAAGAGAACCACTGACGTTTGAAAGAAACGGAACCACGGTGGTATACTTCAGTTGTACATGTTTTAATATAGTGGCATATAGTTGGGCGTAGCCCGACCTTCCGCCAATACGCGAAGGTCGGGCTACGCCCAACTAAGTGGCATGGGCACGGGAGGTTATTGTATATTTGGAGTAGCGGGAACCAGGGTTAAATTTGTCTAATGTCCTGGGCGTGCTCCGCGGTGCACGTTTGTACACCGCGGGGTACGCAAAACAAAGTTTTTTGCATTCCGCCGTTTCAGCATTCTAGTGAAGTTTGACTGTTATGCCACGTTGTATAAGTCCTTATCAGTTTGGGCTGAAGCTTTGAAGGCCTAGTACCTTTCGCTGCTAATACAACAAGTCACCACAGCGGAGGTACACTGTACGGCGAGTGTACGCGGTAATTGAAAAATAATAATAACGTACGTATCGGAAGTTTCGCGTACCTCCGCTGTGACAAGTTGCTGTAAGAGCAGCGAACGGTATTAAGCCTTCAATGCTTCGGCCCAAGCAGATAAGGACTTATACAACGTGGCGTAACAGTCAAACTTCACTAGAATGCTGAAACGGCAGAATGCAAAAAACTTTGTTTTGCGTACCCCGCGGTGTACAAACGTGCACCGCGGAGCACGCTCAGGACATTAGACATTAATGGCGCAAAATGAACGAGAAATGTGCAATTATTTTGCACAGCCGCATCTCCTTAACGGATCAAGTAAAAATTAACGAACAGTACATATATCAATAGGTACATGTACAGGATCCCTTAATTTACACCATAATTGAAGTGAATTGAATTTTCCTGCCGAAAGATACGGAGCGTTTGAATCCCAAAATGTACTGGACGTTGACCCCAAAATATATTTTACCATGCATAGAGAAATGGTGTAGTATGAAGTGTTGAAAATAGGAAGTTAACAGCGTTTATTATTCCGACGTTATAGCGATTCAAAACGTGAGTCCTTTCTATAGCATTTAGCTATAGGACATTTTCTCAGATATGCTTTTGTATTTCTATATGAGACATTCAAGCTATGGCGCGTTTATATCAAGTTTCATTATGGTAATTTCTATAGGGAAAATTCTTAATTATGTTGACTACAGTGGTGATGTTCATACTACTGTTGAGATGTCTGCCTTATGGAACTGCTGTTCCGTTGAGCTCATTTTATTCTTATGGATCAGCTGCTGGTGATACTGCACTGCCTCCAAATGATGATGATTCATCTCCTGCAATAACTCTGCCGACACCATTTATGTTCTTTGGTACAAAATACGACACAGTATATGTAAGTTAGCCACTTTATTAATCGCAACCATTTGCTTTTAGTTAAATTAGAGAAGCATAGAGAATGCAGGGTTTAAGATAAACGCTCCACATCATTTTGTGACTGCATCCATATGCTTTTTGTGTGTACGCTTTAATAAAACCGCACTTGATAGCCGTAACTGCACTATGATATAGAGAGGGAGAGGGGTGGTCTCGTCCTCTATAGCCTGGCGAAGTGCTGTACTGTCCACCGATTATAAATACATCGGAAGGAATGCAATGACGTAGACATAAATATCATTACCATGTATGTCTAGAATTTTACGTAGCGAGATGGCAAAACTGTTTCTGAGTAGTAACTCAACTCCCTCCAAAGAAGACAAAAACAAAAACAGGAAAAATTCTTTCCTTCCACACATAGAGAGCAGCTCAATAAGGAATTTGTGAGCACTGTTAGTGTGGCAGTACATGTAAGCAAACAAGCTAATTGTGCAATACTCTATACACCTACTTAAGCAAATCAGGGAGTATTTGTACTCACTAGGCAAATGTACTGATTATTTGTCCATCTGATTGTATTATTCCATAATTTTCTTGCATTTGCTTTTTTGCCCATGAACATGTCTACATCCACCTCATTTTTTGATATAAAATTATCTCCTGATATGCTGCATCCATGCATGCCATATATATATATATATGACTTTCCACATATGTATTTTTTTATATACCATAGGTGAATAACAATCGTGACTTATTTTTTGGAATGGAATGGTCAGAGTTCACACCAACAGCATTTCCCATTCCAGACAATCCATTGATAGCGCCCTAACAGGCTGATGTTTACACCAGAGCTAATGGCAGTGTGTGGTACAGAAATACACAAGATGCCACTCTGCTAGCAAAAGCATCAAATGACATACAGTCCTTGTATGGAACCTTCAGTCCTCAGTGGTTGTTCATTGCAACTTGGGATCATGTTGGATACTGCTGTGTTAATGCTCCTACTAAGGTAGAAAAAATAATTCTGATTTAACTATAGTTTGTCATAGTATATACATATGATCTTTTTCATAATGACATGCAATAACATCAAGCTTTTATTAGATCGCTTAGCAAAGAAAACGTAATAACAATTATGTCACTTTGCTAATTTGAGAAAGTTTACCAAACGTAAGACCCATTGCTGTAGGTTAGGTGCTATGGTGTCTGACGTCTGCCATGGAAATGTTTATGCACTCTTGTGCATGTGATTTCTTTAAACCCTATAGTTTGAAGTTGCATGTCCACTAAGGTCTGAAATGATCTTTCATGGCATTAGTACAGAACCACTGGGGAGATGAGGACATTGCTGTTCTCATGATTGTTTTCAGTTAAAATGCATTTAACCTTATGTGTAGACATGATTTTCTACATGACTGTGCTGTACACTTTCTGGGCTTGCTTCCTTGGGCCTTCTGGTATTACAATTCTCATCCTATTCTATTTGGTTGTCTGGCCTATGATTTACATGTGCAATAGGGGAACCCCTTGGTCCCTTGATTTGGTTCTAGTATTGCACAGAATTGTGCAATCCATAGATGCAGATGTTGACTGCCTCGATATCTTTTTATTTTATTTAGATGATACCTATGAAACCAACAAATCATTTATGCTTTGCGCACTGACTTTAATGCTGAAATTAAGTGTATAAAACCTGCCACTTTTTAACATTCCACATCACGATCAGAAATATTTTATCTTTGAAACTAGATGACTTTCAATTATAGGATAGTCCTCCCTGGTTGATAAAGGACGCATATTCCATTTTAGCTAAGCATGTGCATCATGCCCCCCTATAACACCTCCATGGGCTAGCTATAGAACCACAGTAGTTCCATGCTGCAGTGAAGTCATGGCTGAGCTTAGATTTCTGATATGGATCTCAATCTTGTGTGCTATGCTGCTGTGGACCCCATGCAACAACCTGTAAGAGAGGAGGCAATGTTATATTTTGCCATAACTGATGATTTTCTGGACATCTTGGTATAATCCTACCTCTAGCTCTGACAGTGAAGACCGGCATGCAGATATCCTTGTACAGGGATCAAGGAAAACCAGCTGCATGTTACATCTGTGTTGTCCCATCGCATAACTCAAATGTTATGTATGAGAGGGAGTAACAGCAGGCTAAACCATGACTGACTTTGTGATTTTATAATTATCGCAATTGTAAAACTCGCATCTATGCAATTACAATCTATTCATCGTAAAAAATGTATACATGATGGTGCCACGGATGTTGATATGGATGAAGAAGTTGAATAACTTATTTTTACCAACAATAACTTTTTATTCTAATAATAACGCATTTATTAATTTGAAACTCAAATAATATAAGTCATGCACTTTTACAATAAAATGTTCACGTCTATAGTGAAGACACATGTGTAACATGCGCTATAAATTACGCCCGTACTGTCAAGTTCAAAAAAATTACCTCATCACGGTAGTCAAATATCAGCTTTAGCTAAATGCAGTTAATGAACACGGTGAAATTGAGTGCTATAAATTTTTAATCATCCTATAAACTATTTCTACAAATAGCAAAAAGCAATTGTATGCTAGATATTTAGTGCTGTTTTGTATCCGGCTTCATTTTCATGCAGACAAACACATTTCAGTGCATCCTGGCCACAGATAATATCAAGTCATACATAATATTCCTCTATGCGGATGGTTTGATACAGTGGCCATCTGATGGAGCACAGGTTGGATTCAATGCTGGTGACAATGAAATCTATTGGAATGTTCCAGGATCACGAACAGCCAACATTCTTAACATTACTCAAATGAGTAATGTTGGAATAGGCGGTATTTCAAGGTAATGTTTATTGTAGCGTGTTACTCGAAACTCTAATTAATAATCACCACACATCACGTGCATTAATACAACATAGTATGCGTAATAATGTGTCCATAGTTCATCACTCCACATTTCCCTTTTCTAGAGCCTATTTGGTGGTCTAGATACACGATCGCTCCTTGTATTGACTGGTGTTGGTTGAGCTAACTCCTGTTGCTTATGAGAACCAGATGCATTGGGATTATTTAGATTTGGGGTCTCATATTGCCCTTCTGATTCATGCTCTTGCACTTGTGGTTCAGCTACATCCTCTAATCCTTGTTGTCCAACCGCTTCTTGTTCATGTGATTCAACTGATTCTTCCGGCACTTGTAATGTCCTTTCCTGTTCTTGTGGGTCTATTGCTGCTTCCTGCTGCTCCCTCGGTGTCTCTTCCTCATCTCGAAGGATAACAACATTATGGGGCACTGGATCAGCACTGCTAACACCTCCACCATTGTGTACTATGGCTGAATGACTATGATCCTTTTCCCCTGGGAGAAATTTCAGCTGTCGTCTGTTCCTCCGCAGTGTACCCCTTTCCGTCTCAACCAAATAAGACCTTGGGGAGTATTCCTTCACTATAGATCCTCTCAAATTTTGGTCATCAATCCACACTTGATCACCTGGCATCAATTGTTGAAGAGATCGACTGGCATGACGTCTATCAAAATCACTCTTCTGTTTCTGTTTATCTCTTTCCTCCATTGCTCTGAGCTGACGATAGTTAGGTACTGATGGGTGTAAATTATACCCCAACGTAGGAACTGTGGTCCTCAATCTCCTACTCATTAAAAGTTCAGACGGGCTGCAACCATTACGAGCGGAGTGGAACGATATGCAAGAAGACCAAAGCATGGGTCTGTTGTTTTGTCAAGGATGTTTTTAATGGCTCTCACCGCCCGTTCGGCTTCACCATTTCCTTGAGGGTACCTAGGGCTGCTGGTGGTGTGAACAAATCCATATTCCCCAGCAAAAGAGTGAAATACTTTTGATGAAAACTGAGGACCATTGTCCGAGACCACTTCATTTGGGATTCCGTGCCTTGCAAAAATAGATATTTCATTTGGTTGATTACATCCTGAGATGTAGTTGCAGAAAGTTTGGAGAGCCCCACATATCGAGAAAAATAATCAATGACAAGAAGATACTGTGAACCTTTCCAACTAAACAGGTCAGTCGTAACTTTCTGCCAAGGCAAGTCAGGTAGCTTTGACATCATCAAAGGTTCTGGCTTCTGAGAATGCGATGTTATACACTTGGTACACATACTAATCTTTACTTCCAATTCTCTGTTTAGACCAGGCCACCACACTGATTCCCTTGCACGATCCCTGCATTTGTTGATTCCCAAGTGTCCTTCATGCAATCTATTCAAAACTGGTGCACGTAGAGCCATCGGTATCACTATCCGATTGCCTCTCAACAACAAGCCATCTTCCACAGAAAGTTCTGATGCGACGTGGAAAAATTGCTTCAATTCACCCTTAACAAGACTCTTATCAGGCCAACCATCTTGGCAGTATAGAATGACCTTTTGACATATTTCATCCTTCTGCTGAGCTTGTTTTATTTCCAGCATCTTTGGTTCAGAAGTAGGTATATTCCTAACTACCAGGTCGACATAAGCTTGAATTTCTGCTCTAAACTCTTTGTCTTCTTGACATACTTCATTGCTTGGAGCTCGCGACAATGTATCAGCAATGACCAACTCTTTTCCTGGTATATGTGAAACTGTGTACTTAAATCTCATCAATCTTAGTCGAAAACGCTGAACCCTTAATGGCAAATCCTCCAGGTTCTTCGACCCCAGGAGTGATACAAGAGGTTTATGATCTGTCTCAATTTGAAATTGAAGTCCTGTAAGATAGTCTCTGAAGCGCTCACATACCCATGTTACACCCAAAGCCTCCTTTTCAATCTGAGCATACTTCTGTTCAGTTGGAGTTAAGGATCTAGAGGCATATGAAACTGGTTTTACAGATCCATCAAGCTGTCTTTGGAGCAAAACAGCACCAATGCCATATGAAGAAGCCTCCGCTGACACAATAGTATCCAACTTGGGAGAGTACAAAGCTAAAACAGGTTGCGTACTGACTTCGTCCTCTTAGAGAATGCTTTCTGATGGGTTTCATTCCATGTCCACTGATTCCTCTTACTCAGCAACTCTCGAAGTGGCTTGGTGAGTTCCGCTATATTAGGAGTGAATTTACTAAGTTGATTAATCATCCCAAGATATCGTCTAAGTTCTGTTGTGTTTGTTGGTGCAGCCATCTCTCTGATAGCAGTCACTTTGTTTGGATCCGGCCTCACCCCATGTGCATCTACAATTTGTCCCAGGAATTTCACACTGCTCTGAGAGAATACACATTTGTCTTTATTTAATGTAACCCCAGCAGACTTGACCCTCTGCAACACAGCTTTTAACCTCATGTCATGGATTTTTTGATTTGGCCCAAAGATCAAGACATCGTCCATCATACACACAACTCCGTCAAGACCAAGAAGAATTTCAGTCATTCGCTTCTGGAATATCTCTGGTGCAGAAGTGATCCCAAATGGAAGTCTTTGAAAGCAAAATCTCCCGAATGGAGTTATGAAAGTTGTAAGTGGAGACGATGACTCTGACAGCTTGATTTGCCAAAAACCAGTTTGCATCTAATTTAGAAAACAACTTTGCTCCACTAAGCTGCGTTAATATTTGCTCCACACAAGGCAACATGTGTAGCTCTCTACATACACTTTCATTCAATTTAGTAAGTCCACGCATATACGTATCTTGCCATCTGCTTTGGGAACCACAACCATCCCTGCACACCACTCTGTTGCATCTTGTACTGACCTAATCACTCCCTACTCTACCATTCTCTCTAACTCTTCTTTCACAGCATTCATGAGTGGGAGGGCAACTCTCCGTGGAGTATGACATGCAAAAGGTTGTGCATGAGGCCTTAGACATATTGTGTACTCTTCACCCAGTGTACCAAGGCCAGTTAACAACTCAGGATAACTATTGAGTATTCTTGTGGTATAATCCTCCGATTCAGTAGCACACACTCGTACAACCAATCCCAAAGCTTTAATTGCTGGAAGGCCAATTAAAGGTGTTTGCAAGCCTCGTACTACATACACTCCCTCACTAATAACCACACCACGGTGCTTCAATGTAGCAGTAAACTGGCCAATAACATGGAGAGCAATTTGGGCAGGACCACACAGTATCCTATCCCTATGCATCAGATTTGCATCCTTTATTCTCTTAAACACTGACTCTGGGATAACTGTAACATCTGCCCCTGTGTCTATTTTGAAGCACACACTTATGCCCTGAAGCTGAAGAGTGAAAAACCAGGGTCTTTCTTCCCCAGCATCTAAAATACCAACAAAACCAGTGCCACTCTGCTTACTAACTGTACTAATATCTGTAGGAGTTTGACAGTGAGATTGAAAATGCCCCCGTTTACCACAGCGATGGCATATGATATTTCTAGCTGGACATTGGTGAAAGGCATGGGGTGGAAATCGCCCACACCTAAAACACTGCTTACCAGATGGGGACTCAGTTCCCCCACTTTGTGATTGTAGTTTTGATAAACGTTGTTTGGCTGATACAGCTTCCAGCTCCACATTTACAATCTTCTGTTCTCCCCTTACTGTAGCTTGCTGTAGCATTACACTTTCAGACTGGCGTGCTATGGCAATGGCCTTCTCCAGAGTAAGCTCTGAATCCAGCTGCAACTTTTCAGAAAGGTTTGCATCCCTAAGACCTACCACCAGTCGATCTCTGATCATTTCATCATGAAGGTCTCCAAAGTTGCAATACTGGACCAGGGAATACAAAGATGTAACAAGGTCGTCCACAGGCTCTCCATCCTCCTGTTTCCGTAAGTTAAACTTGGCGCGCTCGTAAATGACATTCCGCTTCTTGACAAAGTAAGCATCATATCGATCGCGCACTACCTTGTACTTCTTTTTGTCTTCATCCTTCAAACCGAAAGAGCGTAAAATGTCCTCTGCCTTATCTCCCATCATATAGATTAGAGCACTAATTTGCGCCTCTTCTTCCTTTTCTTTCAGACCCGATGCTTCCCGGAAACGCTCAAATCTGCGAACTCAACTAGGCCAGTCTCCCGGTTTTCCAAAATCGAAGCACTCAACTGCCGGTAGCTGATATGTAGCCATGTTTCCACGCACCCGAACAAGGAGAGTCGTTCACGTACGTTTCAATCCCAGTAAGCTGCCACCATGTAGCGTGTTACTCGAAACTCTAATTAATAATCACCACACATCACGTGCATCAATACAACATAGTATGCGTAATAATGTGTCCATAGTTCATCACTCCACATTTATTAAATCACATTTGCACCATATAAACAATTTTGTATTCCTCTATTCCATATATACTAATTCAACCGGTAATATTGCCTTTGTTCACACATGCAGTCTAGACGTATTCAAACAGGATGAATACTAGACATAACCCCAGAAGGCTGAGCACTACTGTGCCATATTATAATATACTTGTACACCTGAATAGAACAATAGCCTGATTGTCTGCATTGACTAGCATCTTGAACATATTAATTTTCAACACCTTGTTGCAATATGTATCCATAACTACATAGCTACTATACGCTATGTCATTTATCTTCACAGGTACATCGTGTGGAGTTGTGCAAAACTACAGTGAGGGTTTGCTGCTCTTGAATGGTTTTGTGAAGTGTTATGACCAGCCATATTCATCATTTACAACCTCAAGTGATTTAGATGCTTGCTATGGTTCTCAATCAGTGTTTGTTGGTGCCAAGAGCTCAATTTCAGCAATTGCATTTGAAATTGGAGCATTTGGCTCTCCAAAAATCTTCAATGCAACTAATTCAACAAATACTGCTGACTATGACCTTGGAGGAGCTTACTGGTACGGATATCCATTCTGCAGTTTTGGGTTTGCATCCTCATCCAGCGTTACCTTGAACACCTGTGATGTTGGTCAAGGCAATGATGACTGTGCTAATTGCTTGTGCTGGCATCTGGACCAAAGTGATGGTGGATACCGTGCTGGATGTGTTACATTATTAGATTATGTTCAAACATGGAGGAAAATAATCTACAAAGGAAATACTGCACAAGAATGTTTCCCAGGTATGAGCATACTACTGTCTACTTATTAAAAAAATGCACATTGTCACGAAAATAACTTATACTTTGACCCCACTTATTTACCTAACTGAGAAGTGATTACTAACAACAATAGAAATGTGTATAAATATATGCTTCATGCCATTTTTGGTCTAGTAATATGCATTGTAAAGACTTTAGCATTGATACATCAAAATGTTTCTTATACTGATTTTTTAATACATATAATCACTAATAGTGATTTTATTCCAAATGAATATTCTAAAACTCCCCACAAGCCGGGATGAAAAGTTTCATGCCATGGTGGTCAAGTAATTATTGATGGCATTTGGTGGTAGTCCTAGTACAACTGTGATGCTAATATATGATTACAACTGCTCAGCTTTGCACTTTAAAAAAACCTTCAGTACACTCATTGAGCATGTAAAAAGTCATAGTTCAATGTGGGATAATAGGAACATGAATTCGTACATATGCAAATCATGCTAAGCCTTATTTTATGTGTGCATGTAGATAAAATTAGATTAGTAGTAGAGCATGAAAATAATTCATGTAATGATCATTAACAAAAGAGGAAAATGTGTCCACTACGTTTCACAACAAATAAAATAGTATAATCATTTGCAATTGGTAGCTACTGATGTGTTCGAAGTATGTCATTTAGGAACAATGCAAAATTTCTTGGCAATACTATGGGAAATGAATTGCTAGTTGCTAAATACAACACCAACCACATATTGCACAGTTTTTTTTTTTACTTACAGAATACGATAATACACAGGTGGAGCTTAGTGCATTAAATATTTTGAGTGGTAGCCACTTAATTTCTGTATCCATGTATATCAGTATTCAGTTCATGCATTTCTGCCCAGAGGATATTCACAAAGTGCTGAATGTTTTAATCTAAATAGAAGTGAATGAATGTACTCTGGGTATAAGTGGCTGCAATCATTATTGCACCAATACGTATGAAAGGTACACGTGCAGTTGCTACCTTGAATACCAAATATCTTCAAGCAATAAGACCTGTGTTGGTAAGCACTCAAAAAATAACACGCATGTGCTTCTTAGTATGCAAATCGACAGATCGTGATGAGTGTGCACTTGGAATGAGTAGCTGCAATCAGATTTGCACCAACACCAATGGAAGCTATGTGTGCACTTGTTACCTCGGATACCAAATCTCTCCAAGCAATCCAACTTGTGTGGGTGAGCCTTTATGCACAGAAAATATGCATGGCATATCTTCTACATGTTTACAATGTACATGGCTTTACACTGTCATATCCACACACCACCACATCAAGTATACCTTCATACATTACGGATAATCATGCCCAATGTTCCTCCATATACTATCACATCCACACCACCACCCATTTATAACCACACTAATTGTTGTATATATCTAGTTTTGAGCTTGGAATCACCCGCTAAGGAACTGTATTCAGACCTAACATTCACCAGGCTAGTGAATGAGCTTGAGTCCTATGCTTTAAAACGTCTCTTCCTCCTTTTTGTATAATGCATGTCAGAAAGCTCAAAGTAATGATAACCCTTGCATGATAGCCATCAGATCAGAGTCACTGCAATAATTTCTATATGTGCCATACTTCAAAATGTGCACACAGACAGAGATGAATGTGCTCTGGGTATAAGTGGGAAAATCCGGGCTAGTAGAACCTCTCACGTAATCGATCCAGGGTTTTGCTTCTCGCAGATGACCATATATGGCAATGAAATTGTTTTGTGGGTAACCCGGTGCAATGCGTTGCATGGTGTGCATTATCTGGTTACATGATTTTGTTTTGCATATTTATAAGCACATCTAATACTACATCAGTTATATCAAAATAAAGCCTTTCGAAACAAGTTCTTTTGCCCTATGCTGTGAACTGCTTATGAATTCGTCTGCAATGCACTCAAGCTTGTTGGTGTCAGTAAGAGCTCTGTGCACATGTAACACCATGAGGTGATTCAATCTCACTTGGCTCATGGTGCTTCGTAGATAACTTTTAATCCTACGAAGAGCGCTAAAGTTACGCTCTGATGCTGCATTTGTAGCAGGCATCACTAGAATTAGCTTCATCACCGTGCAAACCTCTGAGAGGAGTTGTTTTATCTGAGATAGATCATTCATCGAGAAAGAGAGCAAAGAATGTAGTTGCACAGTAGGAATTCATACCACAACGGTTAATTAAAGTATTTCGCGGCAATGAATAATAACTAGACGTCGCTCTGGATAGCCCACATAGTTAGACACGCCCATATTTTGGGATCCAAAGTTGGTGCGGCTGTGCGCCGGGCCTGTCCTGCGTTTTCCTGATGCCTGCATGTAAAGAACTCCATTCTTCACCGTTGTACTATAGCTGGTTTAATTCTCTGTACATAGCACCCATTGTATGACTAATATGAACCTTGAACCTTGATCGTGTGCGCATGCGTGTTGTGTCCTATATATGTGCATAATTATATTGTTACCTTCAAGGATCTTTGTATGCTGCTACCGCCAAGTCTGTTACATTGGTGTCAGGAGTCGGATCATGAGCGCCGAAGAGTCCGCGACCACGGAAAACGCGGAAACACCGGCCGTCGTGAGAGAACAGCAGGTAGTAAGCCGGCAGTGGCGTAGCTACGGTAGGGCCTGGTAGGGCCTAGGCCCTACCAACCAAGTACGTGATAAACAATAATACTCACCCCCGAAGTAATAAATAAACAGTTACACCGCGCTCGAGAACACTCATGCCGAATGTATGCGCCGCGTGAGTGCTATTCGTTGTCTTTAATTAGGTACTTTACCAAAAAGTTTCAAACGAACATTGATGCATAACTAAATGCATCAGTTTAAAGACCATATTGAATGGTTTTCAAAACAGTTTTTATCTTTTTTGTAGCTTAATCCTAACCGGAGAAACGGGCCTTTAAGTACCGATAAAACAATGTATGGTGAGTGATGCGGAGATATTATAAAAACTGTGATCGCGGTAATGCCTATATTCAAACGGTCATAAGATTTTTGTCTTTCAACATTTCGATTCCAAATTTGATATGAAGAGTGCCATGTTGTAGATCTACACAAGTAATCTGCATTTAGGGAAGAAATACTATTTTCTTAGTGAAATTGTAACGTGTATTTATCGATGTATAATGCATTAAACTAAATTTCTTGACGTCCGTTTGAATGTTTCAAATAAATTAAAGATCAAATTGCCCCAGGTAATTAATGATAAGAAAGACACTGGGGTACGTTCAGACAGCATATTATGCACTGGAGCGGCTTGACTTCTTACTAGCATATCATTTGATGGGTTATTGAGAGAACCATGCAGGTATGGTTCCAGCTGATGCTCAAGAACTTCTAGAGGGCTTCTTACATCCAAGCTCATAACTTCATTAAATTGGGATTCCTCATCACTGGATAATTGTGCTTGCAAACACAGTAGAGTCTCATCCTCTTGACTTAGCTTCTCTCCAAAGACATTTGATATTGCAGTTAGAAAGAAAGTTGGTTTCTGTATCAGGTCCCGCAATGTCATTGTGCACATCTTAATCATGGGAACCATTTCAAGGTTTGCCTTACATTCGCTATTACTGTAAAGGATCTTCATCCAAGGCCCAGTTATGAATTTTCCAATCAATCCTAGTACTCTTAGCTGAATTATTATCGATTTATTCTGTAAATCATTAATTAAGCTAGTCTTCAAACTGTTTTTGCAGTAACACATATTTTGCAGATAGTACAATAATCTATCTTTGATCTTAAAAAAATTTCCAGCCAAAATAAAACATTGAATCGATTTCCCTACATATCGAATAACAGTCCCTGCATGGCTTAACATTTTCACAACGCAAAAAGTACTTAAAGCCACTGCACAATCACTGCCAAATGTGCAACTTTGTATCCCATTGTCATTGTCATATAGTACTTCTAATCTTATTTGATATACCATCCAGTGGATGCACATTACATTTTAACTCTAAAAGTGTGTGCTGAAACAGTTCTTCTAGTTTTAACCATACACAGTGATTGACACTAACCCTATCACTCATAGTACATTGTGAATGATAATGAGCTAATTTTTGAAACTACATCTAAATTAAAGCAGGCTGAATATGCCATAACAGCATCATTTATCGAATTGGCAATGTGGGTATAAAAATCATCCGTTTTTCCACCCGCAGGAAGCTCATTAATCTGCAACACATTAGCTTTTCCTCCAGGGGCACATATATGTACCTCATTGATATGTGAACCATCAATACATGTTGTATCCCATGCTAATTTTATGTTATCTTGTGTAACTAAGAGTTCTCCAGACTGGATGTCACTTAACACACCCATCTCATAGGCCATACGACTGATTGTAGCCACACTTGGAAGGCCTTGTACGCAATCTCCAGTCATTTCTTTAACTACCATTTCTATTACTGTTGCAGCAGTTTCAACAGAAACATTATTAAGAAGACAATAGTATATGCATTTTCTGATAGGTGTATCATACATTTTTTTATTTCTCATGGTATCAATATTGTTAGTTTTAGGTTGATTTTTAAAAAACGGTCTTTGCATGCATGGTTAACGCATCTCCCGCAATCCTATAAACTTGGTCTGTGGCGAAAATAAATTATTGCGCACAGTCCAAAAATTCTGAAAGTTGCATATAATAGCGCTCATAGATCAATACAACGATGCAATGTGTTTATACATAGGACCCGAGTATACACCCTCAAAAAAGGGCGCATTTATGTGACTCGAAGGTTGATTGGATTACATAATTCTACAAAGAAGTGTATTATAAATCCAATTTCTACATTTCCTAACAGAGTATTGATTCCTTTCTATGAAAACCAAATTCTGTTTTAATACGACAAGCAATGACATAGCTGTGACACATTCAACGGCGAGCTGAAAATGAGCGATTGCGCATAGCCAGATCGTCCTAAAAGTTACAAGGTAAATAGAAATTGCTTGCCTGCAACGTTTTTTGACATTTGTGAGGAGGACCCGTCATTGGAAGAGTACAATAAACAACGTTGACTTTTTACTCTAATTAAAAAGCAGTACATCCTTAATTTAGATATTGCGTAAGATGTTAGATACAATACTGCGTGAAAGAGCGCTCAAAGCTTCATGATCCAGGCAAATTTGAAGTATTATCGTCTTTAAACTATCGAGAACTAGATTTTCAAAAATACCTACCTCTCTTAACCTTCGTATAAACCAGTCACAATTTTTACTGCAGATATTTGGATATGCGGAAGTACGTTACGTGAAATGATGTGAAAGTACCTACTTTAATTAATATTATAAAACAATAGTACCGATCACGTTGGAACCGAAGATGGCTACCGGGCGCCTGACTCAAAGTACTTTGTTTCAGTGTGCGGACTTTCAGATTTCCACAAATTCCAGTAAGCCTTTGAAAAGAAAATCAATCCAAGAAGACGTCAATAGAAGCAGCTGTAGCAGCGGTGAAGAATTTAGCAGTTGTTCTTTGCACCGCGAAACAAAGAAGAAATCATTACAGCAGTCGGAGCAGTGCTGGTCGGACACAACGGACTCAGAAGATATATGTTTGGAAAGTGAAACTTCACGCTGCTCTGTTCTAAGTAAGAATCCTCAGTCTGACCATACAACCCTAGTAATAAACAGTTCCCTATCTAGTACCCCAAGAGTCCAATCAGGTTGCTCTAAAGTACCAGATGATATTGCATATTGCATATTGCATCAACTACTGCTTTCGCTCCTGTACAGCCTGTCAACATCACGTTCCCAGTTACTGTTTATTCTGGAAAATCTTGGTCATTTAATCCAGCATGGTACAGTATTTATCCATGGTTAGAATACTCCATACAAAAAGATGCCTGTTACTGTTACAGTTGTTGTTCGCTTGGTTCTGGACCTGGTTCCAAATGTGAAAAAACCTTCACACTAGTGGGATTTAAGGACTGGAAGTATGCTACAGGTAAAGGTGGTGTGCTGTCAAAACATGATGCCAGCTGTGGTCACAGAAAATCAGTTATTTCATGGAATCAATATAAAATTAATTCAGAACGTAAAACATCCATATCAGATTGGCTTGGAACTTGTAGATCTCAAAAAATTACACAAAATAGGCATTAAATGAAAACACTTGCTGAAATTATTCTCTTGTGTAGCCATCAAGAGATTGCACTTTGTGGTCATATCGAAGATGAGTCTTCAATGAATGGGGGAATTTCTTAGAAATACTGAACCTTGTTGCAAATCACGATCCTGTTATATAAGATCAACTCAAGAATGGTCCAAAGAATGCAAAGTATACATCTCCTGAAATACAGAATTCTCCTATAAGTGTTATGGCTGGAACAGTCCAAGAGTTGATCTGTTCATCTCTACGTAAGGCAGGTGCATGTACAATCCTTTCAGATGAGACAAAGGACTGTAGTAAAGAGGAGCAGCTGGCCACTTTGTGCGTTATGTTGATGTTGAAGCAGTGAAACTATTTGAGCATTTTTTAACCTATGTTGAGGCCACTGCTCTTGATGCTAGTAGTCTTTCTGGGTTTATTCTTGATGCATTAAAAAAAGAATCAGTTGAATCCGGAATGTATTGTAAGTCAGGGATATGATGGTGCATCATCTGTCATGAGTGGAGTTCAGCAGAAGATATGTGAGGTTGTTCCTCATGCTGGCTATGTACACTGCTATGCTCACTGTCTCAATTTGGTTCTAGTAGACTGTACAAAAAGTGTCTTTGAAGCATCTTATTTCTTCTCTGTGAAGACTCTGTACGTTTTTTTGTCCCGAAGTGTTATCCATGCTGTTTTTCTTCAGAAGCAATCTGATTTACAACCAGACAAACCACCAAGACAATTGCAGAGACTTTCAGATACACGTTGGTCTTGTAGGTACTTAGCTGTTGATGCAGTTTGCAGTACATTTGATTCAGTTTAGCAACCCTTGAAGAAATAGCAAATGAAGATGATAGATCAAGATCAACTGAAGTTACTGGTATTTGGACACAGGTGCAATCCTTTAAGTTTTTGGTATCACTGATCACATTCTGACGAGTATTATCCTGCACAAGAGTCTATCTGATCAGTTTCAGAGTAGAGAAATAGACCTAGCCAAAGCTGCTGATCTTGTTCTTCCTACAAAAATCACTTCAAAGGAATTTAGGAGTGACAATCAATGGAATCATATATATATAGATATTGCCACATTTTACGGTATCAGAGAAGAGCTTCCACGGCCATGTCGCCGCAAACAGATATCCTGTAGACTACAAGATGGAATAGTGCTGGAGTCTACTGAGGTGAGAGATGTATCATCTTCACTCCCTGAGCATTTAAAGACATCTCTTTACTTTCCAGTCTTAGATGCGATGTTATCTGAACTTGATCGTAGATTTACTGAAAAAATCTTTTGCACATGCATGCAATTCATGCAAGCTTGTGCCCCGCGGTCACCCCATTTTTTGGAATCAAGCCATCTAGCCCCTCTGGCTGATTCTTATGGCCTAGACAAATCTACTTTAGACATGGAGTGCACACTAGCAAAGCAAACATTGAATGTGAAAGAACTAGATGAAATTATTGATGTTCTGCATGCATGAGCTATCTCCTTTAAGGGTAGCATTTCCCTTGCAGTAAAGTTACTTCAAATTACCTTAACCATAGCAGTTAGTATACTGAACATTGTGAGCGATCTTTCTCTGCTCTTAAGCGTATCAAGAGTTATGTACGGTTTACGATGACACAACAACGGCTGGTAGACCTTGCAATCCTATCAATTGAGAAAGAACTTTCACAAAGTCTTTCTTTAGACATTGTAGTTAACAAATTTGTGTTTCCCAGGATAAAAACAGAAGAATTATGTTGGTGTAAATTAAAGTGCATATATTATACACAGTGCAGTTTTTGTAATTTTATGTTTCAAAAAAAGAAATTAGGAACTTACAGCAGGGACTGATTCAGGGGTTGTCATTGTGGATATGGTGGCTAGCCACCCTCCCCCACGAAGATTACCAATTGCCAATTGCCGTCTAGCAGGGCAATGCAGCTTCCGTTTTGGGGACATTCCTGATGAAGAGTTTTTGTTATTTGTGTGAATATTGTTATATGTTATGTGTGATCAAATCTTATTATATAATACAGATTCATTACACATCTCTCTATGATGTTTTGTGCGAATGATTGACACATATATTGACAACAGTCGGGCGTCTGGCCTGGTCGGATTTGCTAAAGACATGCATAAGATATCTAAACACTTCCGCGCGGAGCGCGGGAGGGGGCACATCCCCATCCCGCACCCACCCCCTTCTAGTTATCCTGGGCTCAGCCACCCCCCCCCCCCTAAATTCCTGTATCAGCGCTTGTACAGTGCTCCCCCATACCTCCTCGCTGTGCCCTACCATCGATCCATATAATCCTGGCTACGCCACTGAGTAAGGATGAGTCGGCGCCCACCTCCACGGTTCTTAGAGAAGATGGACCTTCCACTTTGGCTAATGCGGTTTGAGCTATACGTTTGCCAGGTAAAGATACCCGAAGACCAGTGGACGTGTGAGCTTGTTTCACTACTGGAGGACGCTCCTTTCCGTATTGTTTCACAACAAGAGTTGGCTGTCTCCACAGACTACGAAGCAGTTGTTCACTGTCTGAAGGACCAATACCACCCCGACGGAAACGAGCTCGAGTGGCAGTTTAAGTTGCAGCAGCGTACGCAGAGGACTGACGAAAAATTGGGCGAATTTGTCGGAGTACTGACTGAGCTAGCCGATAAGGCGTATCCTCAATGGTCCACGGAGCAGCGGCAGGAAATGGTGAGAAATCATTTTATCCAAGGCGTTCGCTCTCCCACTGTCCAGTTGAAGTTAATGCGCGAAATACCGGCGACGCTTGCTGAGGCGCTACAGCTAGCCACGCAACAGGAGTGCGCACGAGTCCTTGGCTGTCGGACGCCTGGAGGGGGAGATGGAAGCTACTGTATCTGCTCTGGAACCTGTCAAGAGCACACTTCCCACTATCAAGGAGCTGAATAGGCAACTTCAGGATTTGGAGGCTGCAATACGACAATTACAGGAACAGCAAGAGCTATTGAAGACGCCTGGAGGACTAGCAGCCACAAGGCCCAGGAAGGAGTACACCACTACAGAAAAAAGGGTGTGTAACAGTACCTGCTGGTCATGTGGTCAACGTGGACACTTAAAGCGGAACTGCCCTCATCGTCGGAGGACAGGGAAGGGGAAGGACAGTGTGGCAGCGGTAAGCTCAACGTTGATGGTGATAGGTTCTGTTGCAGGACGCAGCACCAAACTGCTGTTGGACACGGGGTCAGCGGTTACACTGATAAGGGAGGATGTATGGAAGGAATTAAAGGTAAAGAACAGGGGGTACAGTTTGGAAGCACCAGTACGAGCAGTGGTAACAGCGAATGGTGAAAAACTGGGATTAGTTGGGCAGTGTGCATTGGTGATTAAAGTTGGGGGCTTGTCAGCTGTACACATGGTGTTAATAGCCACGAGCCTTACTCAGGAGTGCCTTCTTGGGGCTGATTTTTTGTCTCAACATGGCTGTGTTCTGGACATGCAGCAAAAGGTGTTGTATGCGGGTGGGCAACAGGTGCACATGTGTACAAGAGGGCGTGTTGATAATGCTGTCTGCTTTGTGTCCATGGCAGAGAACAATGAGATACCACCCTATTGCCAGATACGTCTTCCAGTAACAATAGATGGGCAGACGAGTCAGCTGACACACCAGACAGATGTCCTTTTGGAGCCACTTAATAATTTCATGGAACAACACTGCCTTGTTGTGGCACATTCCTTGTCTCAGGCAAGTTCCTCACAGACAGTAATTCAAGTTCTTAATCCTTCAGCAGAAACAGTGATGGTCCACAAGGGTGAGAAGGTGGCAGTTGCAAGGCCCATCAGCCATACTGTGTGCAGTGTGATACAGGAGCCTGTAAACATCACAGCAAACGTTGGAGTGGAAGATGTGGTCCACCTCATGCTACATGGTGCTGACAAACTGTCTGAAAAGGAATAGGATGCTGCAGCATCACTATTGCTGGAATTCAAGGATGTAATTGCAGTGGGGGAGAACAGTTTGGGCCACACCAGCCTAGTGTACCATTCGATTGACACAGGGAGCAGTCGGCCAGTACGTCAGCAAGCCAGACGACTACCAGTTCACCAGAAGCAGGAGGTTCGTGAGTTACTGGATGATATGCTGTCACGTGGGGTTATTGAACCTAGCCATAGTCCCTGGGCATCACCCATTGTGCTAGTCAGGAAAATAGATGGGTCTACCCGGTTTTGTGTAGATTTTCGGAAGGTGAATGCAGACTGCACCCGTAAGGATGCCCAGCCTCTACCTAGAATCGATGATACTTTGGATGCCCTGGGGGGTGCTCGCTATTTTTCAACAATAGATTTAGCTAGTGGCTACTGGCAGGTGGCAGTTAACCCTGGGGACAAGGAAAAAAACTGCGTTTATAACCCCATATGGCCTCTAGCAGTTTAAGGTTATGCCCTTCGAGATGTGCAATGCCCCAGCCACGTTCCAAAGATTAATGGAACGCGTTTTAGCAGGGCTTCATTGGACATCCTGTCTGGTATATTTGGATAACATAATTGTATTTAGTCATACTGTCCATGAGCATTTCCAGCAGTTGAGGGATGTTTTAGCTCGTTTGAGGGGTGCTGGTTTAAAGGTTAACCCAACCAAATGCCACCTGCTGCAAAGTCGGGTGTCCTATCTGGGGCATGTGATATCAGACCAGGGAATTTCAACTGATCCTGAGAAGGTGAAATGTATTGCAAACTGGCCTGTGCCTACGAGTCAGAAGCAGCTACAATGCTTTCTGGGTTTAGCCTCATATTACCGACGCTTCATCATCAAGGGTTTTGCTCTAGTAGCTGCCCCTCTCCATGCCCTCACACACAAGGGGAGGGAATGGATATGGACCCAGGAGTGTAGTGAGGCCTTCTTTGAATTAAAGAAGCAGTTGTCACCTGCACCTATTTTGTCATTTCCAAACTTTCATTTACAGTTTGTGGTTGATACAGATGCAAGTGGGGAAGGGTTGGGAGCTGTACTTTCACAAGTAGTTGGTGGTTGGGAGCATGTTTTGGCCTATGCAAGTAGGGTCTTGTCAAAGAATGAGCGGAAGTATTGTGCCACCCGGCGAGAGATGCTGGCTTTGGTGTGGGCCGTCCATCACTTCAGGTCATACCTCTATGGGAAAGAGTTTCAAATCCGGACGGATCACAACTGCTTAAACTGGCTTCTTAGTTTTAAAGAGCCAGAAGGACAAGTGGCCAGGTGGCTGGAAGCACTTGCTGAGTTTAACTATAAAGTCATCCATCGTCCAGGTAAACTGCACAGTAATGCAGACGCTCTGTCACGCAGCATGTGTGGGCAGTGTGGGACACAGTTGAGTGAGGGAGAGGATTCAGTAATGGGGTCTGTAGGAGTAGCGTCAACTGAGATCATCCTACCCATGTGGTCCAGGGATGAGATTAAGCAGCACCAAGAGGAAGATAATGATTTGAAAACAGTAATTGACTGTTTGCAGAATAATACTTTTCTAGACAGGTGTCCACCTAGTGCCAGTTGGAAACTCCAGTCTCTGTGGACCCAACGAAAGAACTTGGTGTTGACAGACGGCATTTTATATCGCCAATGGGAAGAAATTCCAGGAGGGGGGCAGATAAACGTCTTCAGCTGGTTCTTCCATCAGTCTGGGTACCTGATATCCTGTACGGACTGCATGACTCCATTATTGGAGGACACCTGGGAACAAGAAAGACACTGGAGAAAGTTCAACATCCGTTCTACTGGCCAGGGCAGCGACGTGATGTGAAGCAATGGTGTAGTAAGTGTTTAGTGTGTAATTTCACGCAAGTCACCACCTAAGAGGAGGGCACCTTTGGAGGTCAGCAGGGTAGATCGACCACTGGAACGGGTAGCTATGGATATTCTGGGGCCCTTACCAGAGACTCCACGTGGGAATAAGTATATTTTAGTGGTGGGTGATTACTTTACTAAATGGAAGGAAGCCTACCCATTGAAGAATATGGAAGCTAGCTCGGTTGCTCGGGTGTTTGTTAATGACTTTGTGTGTCGATTTGGTGTGCCGGAGTCTCTCCACACAGACCAAGGAAGGAACTTTGAGTCTGCCTTGATAAAAGAAATATGTCAACTACTTGGTGTGCGGAAGAACACGAACAACCCCATACCACCCACAGTCAGATGGATTGGTTGAGAGATTTAATAAGACAGTGCTGGAAATGCTGAGTATGGCTGTTCAGCAGGATGAAGACAAATGGGACCTACTATTGCCATCTCTTCTGTTGGCTTATCGTACCAGTGTCCATGAAACAACAGGTATGACACCCTTCAGTTTAATGTTTGGGCGGGATCCACGCCTTCCAGAGGATATCATGTATGGTATCCCACCTGAAACATGTGAGTCACCTGAGCGCTACAGCCAGACATTGGTGGGGAGGATGAAGAGAGCTTACCAGCTGGTCCAGGAGAAGGCCAAAAGAAAACAGAATCACCAGAAGGAGGTGTATGACAAAACAATCAAGGGTCACCCATACCAGGTAGATGATCTTGTGTTTCTTCATAGCTCAGTGGTCCCAAGGGGATGCTCAAGGAAGTTCATAAGACCTTGGCAAGGGCCTTTCAGAGTTACCAAGGTTATTAGCCCATCAGTTTATCGGAACCTACGCGAGTAGGTTCCATATAGGAATCCTGCAGTATCATGAATGTCATTAAAAAAACGTCACTCGCGTCTAGCAGGACAGCCAAGAGTCGGGTCACTTCGCTTTTAGTGGCAATCGAGCAATATCGAAAAGGAGAACAGTTCTGCGTTATACATATGTCATAAGACGGTGTACTTTTAGAGAACAAAAATACTCGTCCCCATCGTCGTACCCAGTCCCACCTAAAATTTCTCCTCCGTCTTCTTCTTCTTCTTCCTTCGGGATAGCATAAGACAGGAACGTTTGTAAAGCACGCCATGTGTACCAATCGCTTCAGAATGTGTCCGCATGTTATCTTCAGGTATCTGTTAGACGCCCAACCGATCGGGCAATTGGCTGAAGCTAGTTGTACCTTATTTGGTGTTGATCTACAAATAGCACATTACATCAGCTATCGCAGTGTTCATGACGCACCAGTATAATATAACCAGCGTTATCAAATTCGATGGTTTTACCATATAATCTCATGAGGACAATTCTGATTCCACTCGAGCATCTAAAAGTGGAAAGATCCAGATGCTGCCAGATCTGCCAAACGTGCGTATGTCAAGCGCGGTACCGAAAGGAACAACAAAACGACCACCCAAAGGTACGTTTATACGGCATCGATAAATGTTGGATCGATAAATTATAAGCATGCATGGTATATCGCTAAAATGGAAGGAATATAGTTTAGTTACAGCGGTAGAGATACTGCGTCTCTCCGTTTTATAGTAATATGCGCTGTTTGAAATGTGTGTATAACGCCAAAGTTGCTTACGTCAGTTTGGTCATGTATTGTGGTGCATGGTTTATCTGATTATAGCGTGAGATCAGTTTACTTAGAGTGCATTTATTCTTCGTATTATATGGCTTCGCTTTTAACCTTTATCAATCCTTTGCTCCTCAATGGAGATAGTCTGGGGACTAGTGAAATATTTGGTACACACCTCAACAGAATTGCAGATTCTAATATAAACCTGTCATGATCGCGCAAGTTGACGTTTATGCTACCTGATTCTATGCGTTTCAAGAACTAAATACAATACCAAATCCACCAGAAAAATTTAGGAAACAAGTAATAAAAACATTCTCTACACGAGAAGGTTGGTGGTATATAGGAATCAAAGGTGAGATGGTGGTGTAAAAAGCAAGGGAACAAGGCTTCTGATTGAAAAGTAAAAATGAAATAGACCTATATTAGCACACACATTAAAATATGACAACATGCTGCTAATATAGGTCTATTTCATTTTTCCTTTTCAATCAGAAGCCTTGTTCCCTTGCTTTTTACACCACCATCTCACCTTTGATTCCTATATACCACCAACCTTCTCGTGTAGAGAATGTTTTTATTACTTGTAGGATTGTGGATTGCAGCAATCCCAGGAGGAAACAAGTGGTTCACTTTAATCGACTGAAGCCTGCACCAGGCAGCTTAGACCAGTGTGATGACCTGCTACCAGATGAAACCATACCTAAGGAATCTACCCCTGTGGAGTCAAACAAGGAGGATGATGATGCTGAGGACATGGTATTCACTTATCCAGAGAATGAGGACATACAAGCCACACCTCTGGATATGCCACCGACGGCACCGGCAGACCCACACAGGGAAACAGAACCGGCACCAAAGGACGTACCACCACCAGGGGAACTTGCCCCTCTGGAAGAGAGGCCTGTTCCTGCACCACTCAGACGCTCAACACGGAATACACGACCCCCAGCATGGTATGGGGAGCGAGTGAGCATACCAGACAGCATTCCTGTGGATGACAGTATTGGGGTGTGAGGACACACTCAGAAAAGAAGAGAGGGAGTGGTGTAGCACCCATTGTATGACTAATATGAACCTTGAACCTTGATCGTGTGCGCATGCGTGTTGTGTCCTATATATGTGCATATATAATTGTCTATTTGCGCCCGTGTGCACAGGTGTGCATACTGTACGTACAGTGTGTACAGGTGTGCACACTTTATTTACACCTTCATATCTTTAACAGTTGCTGGATTCCTGTAGCAGATTTTACATCATTTTAAAGATGGGTCTTTGCAGAATGTGGGGAAATATAGAACATAAAAAACTGCACTTAAAACTCATAGTTTTTTTGGCCAGAAAAGCAATCAAAAATTCGTACGCACGTGACATTTAAAAACAAATATGGAGGTACTGTGAGTCTGTAGTTCAACGAGAGAGGCCAGAGTTCTTAAGACCCGCCCAGTGTCCACTTGCGATTGGTTACCAAATGGCGTGTTAACGAAATCAATTAGCCCACTGTTGGTGCTAACAACGCAGCTCTGACTCACGAACGCGGAGCGATAGTCAGCTAGGGGCTGCAAACAGATTTTAAAAAACTCTAGGACGTGGCAGGGCAGTCAGTTAAAGGAACTGCAAACAGGTTCACAAGCTGTAGGATGTTGCAGGGGACTGCAAGCAGATTAAAATACTAGAGGACTTGGCAGGGCATAAAGTATAGTGTAGTGCACACTGGTTCACAAGCTGTAGAACGTGGCAGGGCAGTCAGCCAGGGACTGCAAACAGGTATACAAGCTATAGAACATGGCAGGCCATAAATAGGAGCCATTGAGAGGACAGAGCAAGCAGTTCTTGTACATGTGTATGCGGGTAAGTATTTGCTGTTTGATGACAACGAAAGGCCAGCTAGCTCATTCAGTGTTTCAATGGTGGAATACTGCATCTTCAAGGGCTATCTTATGTACATGTTATGCCATTCAATGCTTGAGCAAATAGTAACAATTAAGGTCTGTAACCATGCTGCCATGTGCAGTATTAAAGTGTGCACAAGTGTACACACTGTATTGTCAAACTCAACAGAAAAAATAAAAAAGAACTTATTAAATTGATTTCATATACAAGTAATAGAACGTACTGTCCTCTATCAGGAACATATTTCAAGTACACAAAATACATTATGGGTGTGGTGCATTTTACAGTGTGCACACCTGTACACAATTTAAAAAGCCAGGCCCGAGACACTGCTAGTGAAATACATGGAATTTCCTTACATTGCATTGGAATAGTAAAACTTATGTATGAACTTACTACCCACTTTCATTTGCAGTCCACTAACTTTGACATGTGCCTTTTAGTGACAAAATTTTTGTAATAAAGCAGTAACTGAAGCTGCTCCATTATCATAGATTAAGCAGTATATTTCAGGACCAGAATTCTACTACACATCAGTGCATCACTGGGGAATAATATACATCAATTTTACAGCCACTGAGTTTAATGTGGGGTAATAATGATTCGAATTGTAAATAAGGTAAAGTATGCACGCGTGTGCACACTTTCCGAAGCAAATAGACAATATTGTTACCTTCAAGGATCTTTGTTTGCTGCTACCGCCAAGTCTGTTACATCTCTACTCTTACTCTGACAGAACTATACCATTTCTGAATTGGAGGGTGTTCTTTGATAGGTCAATGACGCCTCCATTATTGTTCCAGAAAATCTGATCCAACGATGCATTCTGCATGCAGCGAGCACATCAACAATGACAAAGTCAGATAAAAATGCTGTACATGTACCAGCAATATCCAATTGCAAAGTCGATACACCACATACTGAAACAGGGCTACCTTCCACACCAACCAATTATTGCCTGGACCAGGTCCAATTTGTGTCATCCCACGGTGCTAGGCTATGGCAGGTCACATGGCGGCCCCAGGGGGCCATGGCACCCCCCCTCCCCTGGTTATGGCATCCCCCAACCCCAATAAGTAATTTTCACTGTAGCGTTGCAATATGATTATTAAAAGTAAAATAGTTCATCTGAGCGTACAAATAGCGATTAACAAATGACTAAGATTGCAAAATCGATAATGCCCCTCCCCCTATGGCGCCCTTAGTGGGGTTGGCACCTCCCTCCGCTAAGCGCTGGGGCCCGCCTATGGTTGACTCCCTCCAACTCGCTCCAAATCGTCGTCTTAAATAGATTCACTGTGGTGACCATGCATTTAGTTGTTTTCACACAGGCTGTTATACAAGGTGATGATGCGGGGTTTATTGCTATATGAGATAGCTGTGACACATTCAACGGCGAGCTGAAAACGAGCCATTGCGCATAGGCAGATCGTCCTAAGTTTCATGGTAGATAGAAATTGCCTGCCTGCAACGTTTTTAAGGAGGTCCCGTCATTAGAAGAGTAGAATACACAACGCTGAATTTATACTTCAATTAGAAAGCAGCACTTCCTTACTTGTGCGATTTTAAATACAATACTGCGTGAAAAAGCTCAGGCAAACCTTCTGTTTTATCGTCTTTAAACTATATCGAGACTACTTAATCAAAAATACCTACCTCTCGTGACCTACGATCGTAAAAACCAGTCCCAACTTTAAGTGCAGATATTTGCATGGATACGCGGGAGTACGCAACGTGCAATTATTTGGAAGTACCTAGCGCCGGTGCGCGCGCGTGGTGTATGTGTGTGTCCGCGCGCATGCGCATGTGAAATCAAGAACCCCCCCCCCCCCCCCCCCCCCCCCCCGTGCCCGTACGGACTAAATTGCATGCACGTATAACAAAAATGTACGATGGAGCAGTTATTTCCGTGGAGCGTATTTGTCATAGATTATAATTGCAAATGAGACGTTATTCCACTCTGCGGTTTTAATGAATACCTAAAGCTAAGAGCATGCAGTATTAAAGTGAAGACATACGTTTGAACATTTGCCTACATGTATGAGATCCCTTTTGTACACATAGTGAGTTAGCGTGGTGAGTTCATAATAATGATATTGTTACACTTAAGACTAAACCAATTAATCATGCCTCATGATGATGGCAGAGATAATAATGGTTTGCAGCAACTAGTTCTGAGCTTGAAGTCTCCCACTGTTAAACGGTACGCAATCGTTGGGATCCTGTGTACAGGAGTTTTAAAACCTCTCTTCCATCTTGTTGCATAAAATACATTTCGGAAAATTATAACAATGACATTTTCATGAAAACCATCCATGAGAGTCATAGTAATTATTTCCGTTTGTGCTTCACACAGATCTAGATGAATGTGCTCAAGGTATAAGTGGATGCAATCAGATTTGCACCAATTCCATTGGAAGTTACATGTGTGGCTGCTACCCTGGATACCAACTAGCTCTGAACAACAGAACGTGTATTGATAAGCACACAGCCAGTAATGTGATACGTATCCTTCTGTTCAATTTCATTGCACAATTTCTTTAGATGTGAATGAATGTGCTCTGGGTATAAGTGAGTGCAATCAGATTTGTACCAATACCATTGGAAGCTACATGTGCAGTTGCTATTTAGGATATCAAATCTCTTCAAACAATAGAACATGTGTGGGTAAGCACTTAGACTGATATACACTATGGGAGGTACACTGACATATTGTGGTCCACTGGGTGTGATGGTTTATGGAGGTGCACTGGATGCAGAGGTGTATTGAAGTACAGTTGTGGGTGGTGGTATATTTAAATACTCTGGTGACCCACAGATGTGGATGAATGTGCTCTGGGCGTAAGTGGTTGCGATCAGATTTGCACCAATACCAATGGAAGCTACATGTGCAACTAGTTGTCGCCTTGGATACCTGATTTCCACGGACAAAAGAACATGTTTGGGTAAGCGGTGATTAATTTTGCACTTAAGTTGTCATAGCGTCTGATTTATCTGCCCAAATGGGGTGCCAATGGGAGAAGGTCTGGAAGCCAATCTTACCCAATGTCCCCCAAAAGCTCAATCCATGTAGTGTACTTCTTGTAAGGATAGCTACGTTGTTACCTTTTATGATTCCCATACAGACTCTATCGGAAGTCTCGCTAGAGACTTCCATATAGGTTTTGACCCCGACTATGAATTTAATTAAAATCACGCGACCCTACCGTAGCTTCGCTCCCGACGATCGGATCGTCTAACTTGTTGCGGCAATCGATCTAGAAGTCAAAACTGAGTAGTTTCGTTTTTGTTTCACGTCGTAGAACCGCGTGGTTGTCGAGAACGAAAAATACTGCCGTCCTCGTTCCCCTTCCAAAAATAATGGGCGGGTCGTCTGCTTCTGCTTCTTCTTCTTCTTCTTCTTCTTCTTGAGAACTCATAACTCAGGACAGGAACACTTTTAAGAAATGAAAATTGCACCAATAGCTTTAGAATTTGCTGGAGGACTCGCTTTGATACAAAAACGCCTAAAAGCCTATATACGGTCTTACCAATTCTAATTAAGCAAAGGTACCTAGAAAATTTTCACAATACGTCTGGATGGAATTAAATCGGTTAAATGAAAGGGGGGAAACCTGCGATGCAACAGTGATTTGGGTGTTAAAAAAATTAAGAAAACAAGTAAATAAAAACATTCTCTCTGAGAAAGTTGGTGGGATATAGGTTTTTCAGGCAAATAGTATACTGGTGTAAAAAGCAAGGAAACAAGTTTCATCAGAAGGGAAAATGTAATAGTCCTATATTTAGCACAGAAACAGCATATGCCTTAGTCGAAGTGTGCTAAATATAGGACTATTACATTTCCCTTCTGATGAAACTTGTTTCCTTGCTTTTTACACCAGTATACTATTTGCCTGAAAAACCTATATCCCACCAACTTTCTCAGAGAGAATGTTTTTATTTACTTGTTGACCTATAAATTGACCAATAAAAACTGCAGTGTATTCTGCTGGAAATTATAAGGGGTACTAGTGTAATTACTACAACATTCATCCGTGCAGATATAGATGAATGTGCTCTCGGTATTACTGTCTGCAGTCATATATGCACCAATACATATGGAAGCTTCTTGTGTGATTGCTATATTGGATATAAAATCTCTTCAAACAACCGAACATGTGTGGGTGAGTTAACTCAGCCAGTAATATTAAATTTTTATGTTGCCTTCATAAATCATTAAGATATTCAGTTACAAACTGTATGACTTCCAAATGTGCAGTTGAGTACTAGCCGGTACTTTGGACATTTAAAAAGCGATTTGTACACGTGTCTACGGAAACGTCCTTTTAATCAAGTTGAATGACATATAATTTAATTGTGCTGTTCACAATACTGCTTGATTTAGATTAGCACGTTTCAGAGGCTACAACTGGGTCCGTGTACTTTTATTCACAACTCTATTTTCCATTACTATACACGGAGAGCAATTTGGGCTCGCTTGGCAACATTTCACGTAATGATTTAGTGTGTGGCCTAAATCTAGCATGTCGCGAGATATAGAAAAATGAGAATGAAATATCGTCGTCTTTATCAATATAATGAACAGTGCTCAAATCTGAAGCATAATAATGGTCTTGAATAATATTATATATGCATCCAAACCCTGGTCACGTCCTGCAGATGTCCTGGTAGCAAGATGGGAGATGGGATTGCCTGCGGCTTAGGACATAACTGTGACATCCCCACTTACTCCTGCCATCCTTGATGAGTTCTTGTTCGACAGGTGTGATAGCTATCGACTCCCACAAACATGTTGCTAATGATCCAAAGTGTGCTGAGTTGGAGGGGACCTGTGTCCCATTGGCTGTGGAAACATATGTGAATCGGGGCTAGAGACATTTTCCTGGCTAGCCCCTCTTCTTGCTGCAAGCCACAGTGTGACCAAATCAAAGGCAGTAGCTGATTTTATGGCCGTCTAAAGCTGACCTTAACGATATCTGTGGCCAGGGCTATCCGGGCTAGGGGTCTAAGACGACAATAATTCGGTCATGTATGTATAACTCTCTAGATTAAGTCGTATGCATTTATCCTGTTTTAAATAATAATAATAATATGATATTGTAATGTGTATAGTTTTTTTTTTTTTTTTTTTTTTTTGTTGCACTAGTCAGCATTACTTAGATTACATCAACTACACAAGTGCAACAATAACCAAACACAAGTCACAAAACAACATACAAACTCAAATGTATTCCTGATGATGGCAGGAAAGTCGGCACAAAATAGCCCTCACATTTGCCCTAACTAAATGGAGATAGAGCTGACCATACAGTTCAGACAGAACCATAGATTTGGGCCTGGATGAAGACGTGGCTAGGCGAGAGGCCAACATGGAAAACGCCTCCAAAGCCTCCTTCCCCCATGCTCCGTATGAGAGGGATACAGACCCATCCAAGATCACTACATTTAGCATCATTAGCCTCATGTTTTCAGAGCTCAGTGGCATGTGCAGCTGCCCCAGTAGTTACTCCCGCTTCAGAAAGAATTTTGGAGTTTAGCGGTAGTATTAATTATTATAATAGGTGCAGTTATTATGAAGCACACTGCACTCGTTGCATGAAACCCAACATGACGGATCTGTGTGAAATTATAGATTGTGCATGGAAAGGGAACGTTCTACAAGATTTTGATCCTTTTGGATTTATATATATAATATGGAACGTTCTTTGGGAATATGCATGGACCTTGTGGATTTATATATATATAGCATAAAATTGATATATCTTCTGAAATATTAACGCTATCGGGTTCTATCCTTTAACACAACATACCATTACGTTATGTGAAAATTCATTTTGGTATCTTACTTGTGTGGAGTACCGATGTTGCAAGGTCTGATACCCCATAGAGTACAAAACAGCCACATCTTCAGGCAATCCGTTCACATACATAGAATAGCCTGTCGCTATTACATTATTCGTTATGGAGATATAACTGTGCAAAGTGTGTGCATGATTTCCCGCTCGATTCGCGCCAGTGAATTATAGACATTCAATGTATGGGAGGCAAGTGCCTAACTTATTGGCTCGAATGGAGCGATATGCATGATAATTAGAACATTCTTCCGTGCAGATATAGATGAATGTGCTATGGGTATTTCTGGCTGCAGTCAGACATGCACCAATACTGATGGAAACTACTTGTGTAATTGTTCTCTTGGGTACCAAATCTCTTCTAACAACCGAACCTGTGTGGGTAAGCATGCAAATATTCATTTTATGATGCCTTAGTAAATCACGAAGAATTTCAGTTACAACATATTTGACTTCCAAACTTGCAGATGTGGATGAATGTGCTCTTAATACAAGTGGCTGCAATCAGATGTGCACCAATACCAATGGACACTATGTGTGCAGCTGCTACTATGGATACCACATTATTCTGGACAATGAAACATGCATAGGTAAGCACACGTACGCGCATTCTTTTGAAAGGGTACTAGAATTAACATACTTGAATCTAGAAGTAGTAAGCTATATAGTTGCATGTATAAATACACTAATAGCTCTGGCTTTAGAATCCGCTTTAGCTCCTCAATTCATCGTCAATGCGGTCAAGTAGTTAGGGAGGGGCCGGGGGGGGGGGGGGGGGGGGGGGGGGGGAAATGATCAACGTCCTATATTTAGCACATTTCTAGGGCATGTGTTTTTTGTGTGCTAAATATAGGACTATTACATTTTCCCTTCTGATAAGACCTTGTTTCCTTGCTTTTTACACCACTAATTGCCATTAAGTCCCATACATACCACCAACGTTCTCTGCCGATTCTAAAACATCGTCTCGAACTTGAAGGTATTTCGCACGTCGTTTCGCACGTTTCTTTTCGACGTGAAGGCATTTACTTCACTAACAAAAAAAAGGACGATTGAAGCACGTTTACTCTTAAAACTGCATACTGAAAAATGGATCAATTTTTAAACATTCAAACTTTACAAACTTGATATCATTGAGGCTATTGACTGGTAGCTTGACAAGACTGAAGCACATTACACCACTTTTTCATGGAAAATCAATTTCAAAATCAACGCATGAAATACATTCGCCTTGAGAAATCAATGATATGATTTGCTGCTTTCCTTGCACATCCATTTTCTCACATATCTAATCACTGGAAACCTTTATGCAATAGAGAATCGTTATGATGCTACTGCTGGTGAATTATCTTCAACCACCTCGGTGATTGGCATAACTGGTGCTATGTGTGTTGTCACAATCGTTTGCTGCATTACTGTGGTCTTCGTTGCCTATAAATGTCTAAAGAGAAGGTTGGTGACAAGGTAAAACTAAAATTTGTACAGTTGATTTAATTTACGCAAAAATGCTATATGTATGTTTTAGCTACAGCTTTGGAAAACAAACTGTGCTACCTGGCGTACAAATGTCAGTGTGTGATGCATATGATGTACCAAATGCTGAGGCTGCAAGTGAGGCACTATACATGGAAATAAATAACCATGCATCTGCAATTACGAGTGAAGAAGAAGGTGGTGAAAATAATACTCATGGCAAAGTATAGTGTTTGGATTCATTTGAGAGAGCTATAATGATTTATATAAGAGCTCATTGCCATTTGCTGTTTGTAACAAGTGTACATTGTCATTAGTTTTACTGTTTACACGAATAAAGAGATTTGGGGCTATCACAAATTTTCAAGTACGGTGCAAAATTGAAAAATTCCATGAACGAGCTGGTGAGTGAACTAAAAATGGCTATCGGGGGGGGGGGGGGGGGGGGGGGGGGGGGGTGCTACACGATTTTCTAAATGGGTCAGGCCTCCCTCCCCCCGCCTCTCGCGGCCCTCCTCTCCTCTCCACCTATACACACACCATTAATTTGCCTCTTTCCTTATAATTTTTCTTATAATTACTGGCTATACAACACATGCATGCATGAACCTCACCATCTGTTAGCGATAACATGCACACATAATTATGTACCTTGCATGACACTTTCCATTATTCATGAGCCGCGTTCCAATGCAGTTGTTATAACCCGTCTCCAATTTCGCTCTGACAACGATGGATTCCTTCCAACAACTATGGAGTAGTACAGAACGCCGCCACGCTCGATTTTTTTATTTGATGCCTTTCTTCTGAAAGTACGATTTTGGTTCTTTGTACAGTCGGAGGGATAGCAAGCCGAACGCAATAACTCCTTGATGCTATTATATTCAGACATTTCTTTACACAAGGATCTATGAAATGCATGTTAAAACAACCCACTGAGAACAAACAGCGCGGTTGCACCAGACAATGTGGCTAAGATTGCTATATCAACAGCATACATAGCATATTAATTAATCTTGTGTCCGATCCTATTAATAGAAAGCTCGCTAAAAAAATGGGGGGCTAGTGGGGGGATACATTTTCCTAGAGGTAGGTACTTTCACATCATTTCACGTAACGTACTTCCGCATATCCAAATATCTGCAGTAAAAATTGTGACTGGTTTATACGAAGGTTAAGAGAGGTAGGTATTTTTGAAAATCTAGTTCTCGATAGTTTAAAGACGATAATACTTCAAATTTGCCTGGATCATGAAGCTTTGAGCGCTCTTTCACGCAGTATTGTATCTAACATCTTACGCAATATCTAAATTAAGGATGTACTGCTTTTTAATTAGAGTAAAAAGTCAACGTTGTTTATTGTACTCTTCCAATGACGGGTCCTCCTCACAAATGTCAAAAAACGTTGCAGGCAAGCAATTTCTATTTACCTTGTAACTTTTAGGACGATCTGGCTATGCGCAATCGCTCATTTTCAGCTCGCCGTTGAATGTGTCACAGCTATGTCATTGCTTGTCGTATTAAAACAGAATTTGGTTTTCATAGAAAGGAATCAATACTCTGTTAGGAAATGTAGAAATTGGATTTATAATACACTTCTTTGTAGAATTATGTAATCCAATCAACCTTCGAGTCACATAAATGCGCCCTTTTTTGAGGGTGTATACTCGGGTCCTATGTATAAACACATTGCATCGTTGTATTGATCTATGAGCGCTATTATATGCAACTTTCAGAATTTTTGGACTGTGCGCAATAATTTATTTTCGCCACAGACCAAGTTTATAGGATTGCGGGAGATGCGTTAACCATGCATGCAAAGACCGTTTTTTAAAAATCAACCTAAAACTAACAATATTGATACCATGAGAAATAAAAAAATGTATGATACACCTATCAGAAAATGCATATACTATTGTCTTCTTAATAATGTTTCTGTTGAAACTGCTGCAACAGTAATAGAAATGGTAGTTAAAGAAATGACTGGAGATTGCGTACAAGGCCTTCCAAGTGTGGCTACAATCAGTCGTATGGCCTATGAGATGGGTGTGTTAAGTGACATCCAGTCTGGAGAACTCTTAGTTACACAAGATAACATAAAATTAGCATGGGATACAACATGTATTGATGGTTCACATATCAATGAGGTACATATATGTGCCCCTGGAGGAAAAGCTAATGTGTTGCAGATTAATGAGCTTCCTGCGGGTGGAAAAACGGATGATTTTTATACCCACATTGCCAATTCGATAAATGATGCTGTTATGGCATATTCAGCCTGCTTTAATTTAGATGTAGTTTCAAAAATTAGCTCATTATCATTCACAATGTACTATGAGTGATAGGGTTAGTGTCAATCACTGTGTATGGTTAAAACTAGAAGAACTGTTTCAGCACACACTTTTAGAGTTAAAATGTAATGTGCATCCACTGGATGGTATATCAAATAAGATTAGAAGTACTATATGACAATGACAATGGGATACAAAGTTGCACATTTGGCAGTGATTGTGCAGTGGCTTTAAGTACTTTTTGCGTTGTGAAAATGTTAAGCCATGCAGGGACTGTTATTCGATATGTAGGGAAATCGATTCAATGTTTTATTTTGGCTGGAAATTTTTTTAAGATCAAAGATAGATTATTGTACTATCTGCAAAATATGTGTTACTGCAAAAACAGTTTGAAGACTAGCTTAATTAATGATTTACAGAATAAATCGATAATAATTCAGCTAAGAGTACTAGGATTGATTGGAAAATTCATAACTGGGCCTTGGATGAAGATCCTTTACAGTAATAGCGAATGTAAGGCAAACCTTGAAATGGTTCCCATGATTAAGATGTGCACAATGACATTGCGGGACCTGATACAGAAACCAACTTTCTTTCTAACTGCAATATCAAATGTCTTTGGAGAGAAGCTAAGTCAAGAGGATGAGACTCTACTGTGTTTGCAAGCACAATTATCCAGTGATGAGGAATCCCAATTTAATGAAGTTATGAGCTTGGATGTAAGAAGCCCTCTAGAAGTTCTTGAGCATCAGCTGGAACCATACCTGCATGGTTCTCTCAATAACCCATCAAATGATATGCTAGTAAGAAGTCAAGCCGCTCCAGTGCATAATATGCTGTCTGAACGTACCCCAGTGTCTTTCTTATCATTAATTACCTGGGGCAATTTGATCTTTAATTTATTTGAAACATTCAAACGGACGTCAAGAAATTTAGTTTAATGCATTATACATCGATAAATACACGTTACAATTTCACTAAGAAAATAGTATTTCTTCCCTAAATGCAGATTACTTGTGTAGATCTACAACATGGCACTCTTCATATCAAATTTGGAATCGAAATGTTGAAAGACAAAAATCTTATGACCGTTTGAATATAGGCATTACCGCGATCACAGTTTTTATAATATCTCCGCATCACTCACCATACATTGTTTTATCGGTACTTAAAGGCCCGTTTCTCCGGTTAGGATTAAGCTACAAAAAAGATAAAAACTGTTTTGAAAACCATTCAATATGGTCTTTAAACTGATGCATTTAGTTATGCATCAATGTTCGTTTGAAACTTTTTGGTAAAGTACCTACTAGAGGGGGATACTTTTTCTAGGAAATAATATCCGGGGCGACACATTTTTGATATAATGTACACTTATTCCTCCGCCGACACCGGCATGCTCATGCAACACCATAGCTAGGGTTATGAGCTTACGTCCACACTGCAAATAAGTTGGTTGATATGTCAAACCAAAAGTTTTCAAACCATTGGTTTTAAATGCGGATGGTTTGAACACCAATTTATACTTTGTCTCCAAACTTAGTAAGCATGAAAAACACGCTGTGGTACGTGGTAAGGAGTTTCGTTTGAAATACACGCTGTGGTTCAATTGTGGACCAAACTGATATAAAATAATAAGGAGATGAGTAGCGACGAGGAATTTCCAGCACTGAAGCCATGCGTACATGTAAGTAGTTCCGAAGTATATAGGATGAGCAAATAAGTATATATTCAAATCTATACGAGTTACGCCCCAAAATACATCGGTAACTTTGATGATAGTTCCAGAGATGAGTAAATAGATATTCAAAGCTACATAGTTAGGTTTGAATATCTATCTTCTGTTATCGTCAATTACATTTATAGTTACCCTCCCCCCCAAACATACATCGGTATCTGTAAACATGTCTACATGTATATAGGAATATTGTAATCAATAACCGATGGTGGCGAGTTTGGGGAAAGCGCGTGACTGAGGTTCGAATACCATTCATGGCAACTAATTTTTTCCCAAACGTAACTCAACAAGTCGTTCAAACTTCGATTCAGACCAAAAATAAACCACCAGAACTTGGTTGGAAACACCAAGTTTGGTTTACAGTGTGTAGTGGAGACGTCAAGCCAAATTTTGGTTTGACAAAGCAACCAACTTTTTTGCAGTACGTGATTGTACAGCAAAAAAACACATCGAATCTCAATTCTTGATTTGTCATTTACATCCTGGTACAAAATGTTTACTTACCTAGCTGGTACAAACTGTTAACACTTTGTACCAGAATGTAAGTGACAAATCAATTGAATATCAAGAATTGTGGGGTTTTTTTGTTGCTGTATCGAGCTGCATATAATACTAGCTGAAGTGTTTAACTAAAGCCTACATGTAGCGCACAACACAAGAGGATATGATGGTTGTTTTGGTGTTCCAAGCTAGTGGCTCTGTCACGGCACAAAATGCTCTATCTACAAATTGTCCCGCGGACTGATATTATATGGCCGCCACATTTGGTCCGCGGGACCAAATGTGACAGCCATAATCGGTCCTACCGGACTCTATCAAATGATAATTTCTCATCATGAGTTAGATTATCCATCTTAAGAGTATGGCACTGAATCTTTTGTTATAGCAGAGATATATGTATATATGATCCTGGTTATAGCTACTGGTCTGCGTGGCAGGCAGGCAGGCAATTGCACGTGCACGTGACTAAATTCTAAAATCGTATGGTACTTAATTTCATTCTTCAGTTATAAGGGATTGGCACTTAACACTAATTAACACGTGCCATTCGCAGCCGAATCCGTAGAAATGCATTATAAACTACACACGTACATAATATGCATGGAAAAATAAGCCTATAGCTGCTCCCTGATGCCTTTCAAATAGAGCCCACTCTAGGATACTTCAGCAGTCATTCTCCTAGATCTCATAACATTTCTTGGGCAGAGAGGAGGTTGCCTTCATTGGTGTAAATGGTGGTCCACGTGAAACGGCCCTTGGAGTAGGGGAGATTCCATAGTGTGTCCCAGTCCGGCATGAGAATCCTAATCCTGGTGTGACATCATCATTCGTGACTGGTAGGGCCTAGGGAAGTGAAGGCAAATAGCATGTGGGGACTGAACTAGACTTCGTACGCGGCAGAGGAGAGCGAGGCACGAGCAAAAGCTGCGGGACATATGGCCAGCTGCTCAACTCATGATCAGATGTCTTAAAACTTGCTCACTCATGCCGTGAACCACTGAAACGCGTGGAGCACATAGCAATACCTGGACACTAGAGTTTAAGGAAAGAGCTACAAGCCAGTATCACTTTTACCACACTTGTCTGCGCGACTACGGCTAAACTGTCCTACAAGTTTTACACACCCAATATGCAGTGCGCGTTGGACAAAAACACATCATCACGCAATAATATAATCATTTTGTATGTTAGGCAAACGATCGTATATATATATATATTAAACCCGCGGATGCACAAGATGCCGTTCCACAATAAAGGGCACACCTGACATTGTAAAATTTAGGCCAATATAAAATCACGTCAAATTCTCGATGCCCCTTTAAACGACAAAAAATATCTTCTACTATAACGTACTTGATCCCAGCAGTGGATACTTTTGTTCTACTGTGGTTGCAACAAACAAACGTTACGAATTTTGATGTCCGTTTCGCACTTGTAGGCACGGGCGATTAACAGCAGGTCGAAACAAAAAATCGCCCAATTTCTACGGCTCACGTGACGCGTTGCCAATCCCTCTAAATATTATCTCTGATCTAGCAGTCCGGTGGAAATCGGAAGAACCTAAAGTAGTACAAACAGTAAGCAATTAGGTACTAGCTCCGTTAGGGTGTGCTCGGTGTGAGCATGTGCAGGTGCGTGTGTATAAATGGTTTGCGTTGATAGGCCGAGTTGCACGCTAGCGTCGAATCCAGGCCGTTTGTATTCGTAGCGATAGCGTCACCTGTATGTCACGCTTTCTAGTGGCATATTTGTAAGGCATTTGCAATCAAGACTATACCAAGATTTGTATCAGTCCATCTAAAAGCGAGTGTTGGCTACATTATCACATATATATAGCCATATACGCTATATCAGATAGATATAAATTAAATATTGCAATTGGTATGTATAGTCTTAACTTGATACTCGACCTTCCTCCCGGCAAAACGCGAAGGTCGAGCTACGCCCAGCTACAATGGTTCCATTGCGGTTTTGGGCCTGCACGATGAATTCAAGTAAAATTAACGCAGTGCTAGTATTTGTCACTTTCATTCGTCAGTGCGCGCGAATGAAAGCATACGAATGAGCGCAATAACTTGTAAATCAGTGAAAGCGTTGCGCTAATAACAACATATTTACTTAATGCATTGATTTGAAGCGCTATAGTATTATATAGTCTTGTATGATGCAACAATTGCTCGGTGTTGTATGGTGATTATATTTCACCGCGACATTAGCGATATTTTAGCTGATGTCGAGTGGCAAATTAAGTTAACAATTTGTGGATCGTTCACTGTGGCAAAATGACGGGCTGGCTCGCGAACCGAAGATTTCCTTAACCGTCCTCGAATTGGAGGCCGGAAAGTTGTATTGCATGTGTATGGACCATCGCGAGTTGGCTGCACTGTTAGTGCATTTTAGTCCTGTTTCATGTATAATCAGTGTGGGCTGTGTATGCTATTCTAATGCATGGAATAAATTAGTGCCGTATATTACTCTGGCATGCAGAATAAGTCGCTTTTGATGCCCTTGCAATTGTGCACATGCACGAAGAGGTTATAGTGCCTGATTACTGTGCTGTTAGACATTGCTTACCATCAAGACCAGTACTACCTAATGGTGGCTCAGTCACCATCAAGGCCAGTACTACCTAATGGTGGCTAGTATAGTGGCATTTGAGTGTGGTGATGGCCAATATTATGGATAAGGAAAATTAAGGTTGTGCCACTGACCAATGACTGGTTAGAATTCATGCTAGGAGCCAACTGGTACAGTTCTGAGACACCTATCCTGATGACAGAACACCTGCATGCCATCCTGTTTGTGTTTTTGTGTATACTGTACTAACTTAGGGTGTAGATTTGCTTTTTGTATTAGCATTGTCCCAGTCATGCTTGGCTGGCCAATGTCAATATCCTTTCTCAGCCCAAAACTTCAGACTTGGTATGTGAGTGAGCGACACACCTCAGACCAAGGTATGCATGGCTCCAGGTGCACTCTATAAGGAAATTCAATTGCTACGTTCAGCACAAAACATAATTCATATCCCCACATGAACCTTACACCTGAAGGTCCACATCCCCCCCCCCCATCAACACACATATATACTACAGCTGACAGCAGCTATATGGCCTCTCTTATTACTTCACAACACATAGGAGTCCTGCAGTCCTTTCCAAAGGGATCAGCTGCAGGTCCATCAGGCCTCAGAATCCAGCACCTTCTAGATGCAGCAAGCATTCTTTTACCAACTGCCATATGTTCCTCTCTTAGAGACTTAGTCAATCTCCTGTCATCTGAAGTACCCACCTCTGTCTCTACTTTTTTGGCTGGAGGCAGTTTGACTGCTCTGAACAAATCCAAACCTGGCTGTCTCCCTGATGTCAGACCTATTGCCGTTGGGAAAGCATTGAGGAGGCTAACTGGGCAGTGCTTGTGTTCCTTGATAAAGTATAAAGGCCTCAGAATTTTTTCAACCTCTTCAGTTTGGAGTTGCTTGTGCTTCAGGCTCTGAGAAGGTTGTACATGGCCTCAGGGCATGCATGGATAAGCACTGGGAAGATGATGACTTTGCAGTAGTAAAGGTGGACATGCACAATGCTTTTAATTTGGTCTCCAGACAGGCCATTCTAGGTGAATGCACTCTCCATTTCCCTGAGCGTTTACCTTGGGCCACATGGTGCTATGCTGCTCATCCCCTTGCTGTGGCACCCCATGGGTCACATCTTCTCAGAAACAGGTGTCCAACAAGGTGACCCCCTGGGCCCCCTGCTCTTTGCACTTGTTCTACAGAATATATATATTATAAATGCCATTGATGCTGATGATGACTGTATCCACATCCTCTATCAAGCCTGGTACCTCGACGATGGAACCTTAGCCGGCATGAAATTTGCTATCCTTCGTGCTCTTTCTCTGTTGGATTCTATTGGTCCATTCCTTGGCATTTTTATTAATATGTGTCCAAATGTGCATTGTTTTGTAAAGGTGACACCAGTGAGTGTCCTCCATCTATACATATACCTCACCTTGACTTACTTGGAGCTCCTATAGGGGGACTACCATTTCTGTGGAAAGTATGCAGCATCAAAGCGTTCAGAGGCCTTGAACTTGTTATCCAAGCTGGTAGAAGTAGGGGCCTCGGACCCTCAGATTGCCTTGCTTCGTTTGTGTGGGAGCTACTGTAAATTGGCTAGAGCTACCCCGCCAAGTTTAGTCTCAGAGGCACTTCAGCTGTTTGATTTTGAGGCTAGGCAGTGCTTCGCACAGAGTATAGCTGTAGAAGTTACAGATCGTGCATGGCAGCAGGCCCAACTGAATCTAAGTCACGGAGGTCTTGGGCTTCGCTCAGTTTCCCACCACTCCTCAGCTGCCTATATTGCCACCCTTTGTGCTTCTGGCTTTGGTGAGGCACAGGATCCACACCTATCACGGTTGATCTCTTCAACATGTCTCGCCGTAAACTGAGGTAATCTCTGTAGATACTATTACTGCCTCACCCATCCACCAAAGGGTACTGTCAAAGAAACTAGAGGACCACCATTTCTCTTCTTGTTGGAAGCATCATCACCTGCCGACAAGGCTCGGCGCTCTCTGTGTCAACACCTCATGCTGCATCCTGGCTACTGGTCACACCTCCTCCTGGCCTGCATCTTGAACCTAATGAGCAGCAAATTTCCATCCAATGGTGGCTAGAGATAAACACAGCTAGAGGCTCCTCGTGCTCTCTGTGCCCTGCCTTAGCTCTTGACTGCCTTGGCAACCACACTACTACCTGTAAACAGGGTGGTGATGTCATTCATTACCTGCCACAACCATCTGCGTAACATGATTGTTGAGTTTTGTCATCGTACCCATCTTGGGGTGAGAGTAAAGTTGGGCAGTCCAGACTTAAGCCGTACCCGGCCAGCGGATGTACTTGTCCTCAATTGGGAGAGAGGGAAACATGCTGCCCTTGACATCACGGTGACCTCTCCGTTAATCCCTTCTATCTTAACAGCAGCAAGCTTGTCTGAAGGGGCTGCAGTGGAGGAGGCGGAGGCCAGGAAGCATAGAACAAATGACCCCAAGTGTTCAGAGCTGGGTTGGGTGTGTATCCCACTTGCGGTAGAGACTTATGGAAATTGGGGGAGGGAAGCCCAATCTACTTTCTCTATCGCCTAGCTTCTCACCTGGCCATCATTCACAAAGGTAAGGTGCTCACAGAGCTATACAGCAGGCAGAACTTTACCCTGGTTCGGGCTGTGGCTAGAGCCTTACCGGCAAGATGTGCTCCCTCTCTTGGCCTCCAGGATATCCTTCGAATTTTTTCTATGTAATATGTTACATTGTATATATAAATACATGAATGAGAACAATATATAACACATACATTTCCCCCCCCCTCCCCCCCCCCCCCCCCCCCCCCCGTAATGTGTTTATTTCCTTATTAGCCTTTCATTTGTCATTAAATACCTTATTTTATGAGTAGAGCTAGCAATTTTAATTCAGAATTATTAGCCATTAAAACTATTCAATTCCATAATTATGGACCCCATTTTGTAGTAGGTTATAGTTTTATAATGTTAGGCCTGGAACGTTCAATGGGAAAATGGGTCTTGTGGCTGTATAAAACAAATCGATATATCTTCCGAAATGGTATCGGACCTTGTAACGTTGGACAGCGCATGAGTATGGATTTTCACATATAGTAATGGTGCGATATATGTTATGTAAAAAATTAGGAACTCGATTGCGTTAATCCGTATTGGTTCAAAACTGCCACATCTCCAGGTAAGGGTGTCCAAATCGGTTCAAATTCGATACCTACGTAGAAAGTTCGATTCCACTCAATGTATGGAACCTCTTCTAAAATATAGAATGGCGTGAAAAGACCAGGAAAATTGCTCTGATTTTGATCCTATTGATTTGACTTTTCGTTAATTCCGTTACGGCGATGCAACTGTCCAAAGTACATGTAATTGCATATTTCCCGGTCGTTTCGCGCCATTTACCTATTACGACTGGCTTTGAGGACATGAATATTCCTGTTAAATAACTGTGCCTCCACGCAAATGTCACCGCCCATCTATAACAAGTACGCCACTTGCAAACGTCTGGTTCTGTTCCCCTTCTTGGCTCCTTCAACATAGCGAATAGAATCTAAAGATTCGTACTACAGCTGCCATCAGCATAATACGGTAGTAGGCCTACTAAATTTAATACGCGTACGCAGAAATCTAGCGTGTTGGTTCACTCAAACTGCTTGAGTTCTAATCCTTGCCCATTTATGCGTGAACAGCGCTATATTATATAGCAGCAGAGATATAATCTCTGATAGCAGCGTGAAAGTGCACGGTGTCTAGTTTATACCACAGGGCTAAAACGCAGCCCTTCCTTTTTGATGTCACATATATATCAAACCCTTTGTAACTATACATACATGCAGTACTCTCATTGGCCAACTGAAAACCTCTTTCTAATTTATCTTCATTGGTAAACCAATTATATTTGGTTCTACAAACTTAAATCCATAGGCATAGTTATTTAATTGGAAGTATTGCATACTCATGTCCTCGAAGCCAGTCGCAATAGGTAAATGGCGCGAAACGACCGGAAAATATGCAATTACTTAGCACAGTTGTATTCCTGTAGCGGATAAAGTAAAAAGAATAGAGCAAATCAATAGGGACAAAACCCTTCTACGTATAGTAACGAATTTGAACTGATCTGGACGCTCCTACCGATGTGGACGTTTTGAACCCTATGGGGTATCGGACCTTGTAACGTCGGTACTCCGCATGAGTAAGACACCAAAATGGATTTTAGTAATGTTGTGTTATAAAAATAGGAACCCGATAGCGTTAATATTCCGGAAGATATATCTATTTGCTCTACATATAAAATCCACAATACCCATTATCCCATATAACGTTCCAGACCTGTGCATGTATGAGTGTGATGTATGCATGTATGTGCATTCAGTCAGTAGTTGTGATACATGTCAGTTGAGCCTGGCATTAAGCATTGCATGATGAGGTGTGTGGTATCTTTAGTGATATCTCTACATGCTTGACTGTTGTATGCAGCTCTATAACAATGCTGACTGCATTGGTGACTGCTGTGCTGACCTTGCTACTTAGCAGCATGATGCCTTATGGAACTGCTGTTCCATTGAGCTCATTTTACTCTTATGGATCAGCTGCTGGCGATACTTCTCTGCCTCCAAATGATGATAACTCTTCTTCTCCAATCACATTGCCTACTCCGTTTAATTTTTACGGAACCTTCTATAGCACAGTATTTGTAAGTCGGGGATGATATCTTGTGTATGTTACATGTAGTGCACTCCAGGTTACATATAGGCACAGAGGTACACCCTGGTGGAATGGCCAGTATGGCCTGTTGGCCTGATTTTATGATTATTTATGTTTAGGGAAATAAAATTCATATATTTTCAAAAATGAGTGGATGTTGATCAACGTGTACAATTGTTAGATGACGTAGTTAATCGAATGGTTACTTATTTACTTGCAACAGCACATTGGCAAACTTGATACATTGTGTGCATGGGAACTGGTTGGGGTTAAAACTGTAGTAGGACAACTTCTGGAGATATGCTATTAGTTGCTGAGGAGGACAACCCTTTTTATGAATACTTATTAATACCTAACCTGCTCAAAGTTCTTGTACTTGCTCAGCTTAGAACTTGCATTATGTATTTTGTAATTTCAGGTGAATAACAATGGCGACTTGTCCTTTGGAGTGCCATGGTCAGTCTACACACCAACAGCGTTTCCCATTCCAAACATTCCAATAGTAGCAGCTTATCAGGCTGATGTCGACACCAGAGGTACTGGCAGTGTGTGGTACAGAACTACACGAGATCCCACACTTCTAGCAAAGGCTGCAAGTGATGTACAGCCCTTGAATGGAACATTTAGTCCTCAGTGGTTGTTCATTACAACCTGGGATCATGTTGGATACAACTACAATAGAACTGATGAGGTACGCAAAATGAAACTTGTCGTATAGTTAATGTGCGAACACTAAACAATCAGAGTGCATCAGTCTTTATTGCTTCTGATCATTTTTATCAACCCTCCCTACAGTATCTTAAGGCCTTGCAACCTATCTCCATTTTGTATATCACGGGGGTAGGGTGGTTAGTTTTACTCTCCCAGATATGTGCAAGAAACTGGATGAAAATAAATTTGAGCCTGACCATGGATGAAGCATTTTAATGCAGCATGAGAATACATGCAATATCTTGAACACGGGAAGGGGCGGGTGTTGGCAACATTGCAGGCTTCGTGATTGCACAAAAACTAGACATACAAAACATAATGCAGCAGCAATCCTCTGCAGGTGTATCCCTTCTTAAATTCAAAACGGTAAATGCTATTGACTTCCTTTTTTCAGCACTTCATAGCACACCATTTCTATATGATAAAATAGATTTTGATCTTGCATTAGTTTTGTGCCAGTGATTCAATGTCCGATACCCCCTGGGGTCAAATACGCCGTAGCTTTCGGCAGGAAATCTCAATTCAATTCAAATCTTCAATTTTGGTTTATACGCAGAGAGATCCTATACCCATCGATTTGTCCTGTTCGTTAATTTTTACTTCATCCGTTACGGAGATATAAATATATATAGCTGTGCAAAGTGCGTGCACGGTTTCCAGCTCGATTCGCGCCAGTGAATTAGACATCCCCCTCTCCTCGAGTGAACTTTTAAAAAATGTTATTTCATACGCAGACAAACACGTTTCAATGTATCCTGGTCTCTGATGCTGTCAGGTCATACATAATATTCCTGTATGCGGATGGTTTGATACAGTGGCCACCTTCTGGAGCACAGGTTGGATTGAATGCTGGAGACAACATAAACTATCTGAATATTCCAGGATCACGTACACCCAGTATTCTTAACATTACGCAAATGAGTAATGTTGGAATCGGAGGGAAGTGGGCGTTTCAAGTAAAAGGTATGTTTCAGCACATGAGTATTTAATAACTGAAAGTGTTAATAATGCATAATAATTTTCATGCATGTAGTATGTCGATGTCTGTTTTTTATGTCCTACAGTTTTATCCTGTGGAGTCTTGTATAATTATAACGAGACTATGTTGCTCACGAATGGTTTTGTGAAGTGCTATGACCAGCCATATTCATCATTTTCAACCTCAAGGGATTTAAATGCTTGTAATGGTTCCAAAGTTGTCTTTGTTGGAGCCAAAAGTTCTAATATTACAAAAACCATTGCAATTGGAGCATTTGGAACAACTAATGTTCTTGCAGTTACAAATTCAACTAGCACAGCTTACTATGACCCTGGAGGAGCTTACTGGTACCGATATCCATCAAACAGTTTTGGTTTTGCTTCCTCATCAAGTGTGAACTTGGATACCTGTGATTATGGTGAGGGTGCTGATGACTGTGCACATCGTTTATGCTGGCACCTGGATCAAAGTGATGGTGGATGGCGAGCTGGATGTGCAACTGAATTAAATAATGATCCAACCTGGAGAAAAGTGATTTATCGAGGGAGTGCTGCAATACCTTGTTCCACAGGTACAGTATTCCTGTGCATTTATCAAAACCATGTGTACAGTAATTTCTTTGCATTGACATCATCTTGATGTTTAGTTTTTAATATTAATGAGGTTTTAAAAACTCCATATGTTACAGACAATGAATTATTCTAAATGGAGGTGTGCTCTATATTATATTACTGATTGGCTTGCAAATGTTCAAACTGTCTATTATTGGTACAGCGTTCGACAAAATTGCTCTACGAAATAGAACTTTCCCCACAGTAACACATAGAAAATGCAACATGCCAGAAGGCGATACTATATGCCAGCTGCAGAGGCAGAATTCATACAGTGAGGTAGTGCTGCTGATAATCCCCAAAAAGGAGACACAGATGCCTAAGGAGGAGCAGTAACCCTAACTTATGCATCTGCATAAGCTGCTGGTTCTAGTGTACCACAAACAATAGAAGTTCCATTTCAATAAATGTTTGTATGAAGCAATTTACATTGCATTTTTCCTCACATTACTTAAGACATATTGTTGGCAAATCGATTTTACGTTCAAAGTAAATGTGGTGGTATAAAGCGTGAGCTAACCCCTACAATTTTGGAGGTATTGGCTTGCTGATATGAAAGCCTTCCTAACCAAAAATGTTAAATCTTATCAATTAATAGCCTTGACCTGTTTATGATCTTGTCTACATGTACAACAGTAACAAGGTACAAAGTACCATATAACACACAGAACAGGTTGTTCTGGATGCCATGAGTCTAGATCGATTGATAGTTCTTATATATGTCCTAAACTGGTTATGCCCAGCTCTACTTGTGTAATGGCCAGTCTATTTCGAGGTTTTTGGTCAGTCAATGAAATCAATCTAAACTCAGAAGTTAAGTAACTAGCAAACATTAATTATATATGAACCAGTCTTCATAGTCATGAATGAGGGAGTAGGTATTAGAGTCAAGAGCACCTGCCAATTATTGCCCACTGTACTTGTTTATTGTATTTATTTCACTATCTTGCAAGCTGTGAAGTTATGGAAATATGCTTGTACTGATTTTATATATTCAATGATTAGTTGTACTAAGCAATTTAGATAAGTTCTAAACAAAGCATACAAACTGTAAATTTTGAAATCATGTGGTGCAATTTTTAAGTTAGTGCTCTGGGTATAAGTGGGTGCAATCAGATTTGCACAAATGCCAATGAAAGCTACATGCAACTGCAGTTGCTACCTGTGGCGGACTGACTAATTATCACCTCCTTAGTGTGTGACTGTATAATTACTTACGTATTAAGAGAAATTCCCCTGTATGGTCCTTTGTGCGCAGGCCTCTGATGCCCTGCGCAGCAGCTGGCCTTTGCGCTGGGGAGGCGCTTTGTGTGCATGACAATCTCTGTTGTGTATGACAATGTCTTTTGTGTGTGAGCATTTCACTATATATATGGTGAGGTGCTGTGTATTGGATAGTCCGAGTGATATGATATCAAAGGGCCAAGAGTCCCCTAGTCGTGTCAGTTGGATCGTTGCGCTAGCGTACGTTGGCGATAATCCTTCACACTACCATGGATGCAAAATCTCTTCAAACAATAGAATCTGTTAAGTTGAGCATTAATTGGAACCTGTGGAAGCAGGTTTCATATAGGATTGGTGGAGTATCATTAAAGATGTGACTTGTGTCTTGAAGGACAACCAAGAATTCGATCACTTTTCCCCCTTTGTTGCTCTATTGCCAACCCTATACACCTCCAACTTTCTTATAGAGGATGATTTTTATTACTTGTATTATTTAATTAGACATAGTATCATCATTATGATGTATGTCTACTTTGATTACCACCAAACATGCAGACATTGATGAATGTACTCTTGGTATAAGTGGATGCACTCAATTTTGTACCAACACCAATGGAAGCTATACTTGCAGTTGCTACCTTGGGTATCAAATCTCTTCTAACAATAGAACCTGTTTAGGTGAGCATTAATATTAATTATTGTATAAATGATTATGCTACCTTGACTACCTTGATACATGCAGACATAGATGAATGTGCTCTGGGTATAAGTGGATGCAATCAGATTTGTAACAACACCATTGGAAGCTACACATGCAGTTGCTACCTTGGATATCAAATCTCTTCTAACAATAGAACCTGTTTTGGTGAGCATTAATATTAACTATTGTACAAATGATTATGCTACCTTGACTACCTCGATACATGCAGACATAGATGAATGTGCTCTGGGTATAAGTGGATGCAATCAGATTTGTAACAACACCATTGGAAGCTACACATGCAGTTGCTACCTTGGATACCAAATAGCTCTGGACAATAGAACCTGTTTAGGTGAGCATTAACTAATTATCGGAAGTTTCGCTAGAAACTTCTATATATGATTCGCGACCCCGACTATGAAATCATTAAAAACATGCGACCTGTTTATAATGAGACTCCTGACGATCAGATTTAGCTAGTTTTTGTAATCGAACGAGAAGAAGAAAGTGAGTAGGAGTAGTTCCGTCGTTTGTTTCGCAAAACAGCGCGGTTGTAGAGAACAAAGGGTATACCGCCCGTCCTCTTACCCAGTCCTGTAATTATCTTGACCACGCATAACTAGGGATAGGAATTAACACATTTAAAGAATGGAAATTTCACCAGTAGCTTCAGAACTGGCTGGAAGAGTGCCTACTGTGATCATATTGTAGTTTGTATGTTTGTTAGATTTGGGCCGTACTAAATGCAACTCGTATCATTACAAAAGGCAATATCTTGACAAGTTTAGAATTGCCAAATGTGGGCCCACAAATGGACCAAACACAGATGTACTATTCATCATTTATCCATAATACAAGTCTTCTAGCTGGTTCTTATCCACACTGGCTCGAGCCAGATATTGTAATGAATACATGTCCTAACACCCTCAAAGCCTCCAGTTGTCTTAGCACTACCCTCTTGCAAATTTACCCACTTGCAAATTCTGATTTTCGATAAACCAACACATGTACACCCTCAAATTACGTAGCACATATACCACACATTCTAGCACCCTCCCCTCTGCAGCTAACTCATTAAACGTTTCTTATCCGATCAGTTATGGAGATAAATACATTTCGCGGGCAATTCGCGCCACTACCCAACTCCCATTCCTCCGAATATGCTATTTAATCATCGTTACGCCTTTTATTTGCCAAACGCGCAGCCACGGCTCATATACCACTTCTGCTGTATCACTCGATCAGCAAGCTTCTATAATTGATAATTGATAATAATTTATGTGATACACAAAGGCAAGTAATGGCATATGTAAATGCACTTATATACTTACTGCCCGGTAATAAAACGGGAAGTACCTGCAAAAGGGACACAAGTTTACTCTTGACCTAAATATTAGTTCAGAGGATGAGGTGACAACAGTCTCTGGTAAGGAATTACAGAAGGAAGTTATGGTGTGGGGTAGACACAGGGCTTAGTTTAATGAAATTAGTACCAAACGGTCGCAAGTTGGAAAAAGGCAGATTCATCAAGATCAAAAAGGTTTTACACAATCTTAAAACACATAACATCTAAAAACACTCTGCGATACTCCAATGAAAACCTAGGCGTAGAAGACGATCAGCATAGCTCATAGTGGGCAGCTTTGCCTGTTTAAAAATAGCTCTGGTGAAAAAGCACTGAACCCTTTCAACACATCTGATGTCTTGTAATAGCCATGGATTCCACACTGGAGAATTATATTCAAGAATTTGTCTGATATTGTATATATGAATACACGACAAAGTTTAGAGATATCAAGAGTATGAAGACCCTAAGCCAAAGAGAACACCTTTGGAAATAATAGATGCACAATGTAAGCTGGAATTTAAAGTTGGATGCACACCTATGTCACAAATATCATAAACTCTATTCAGCAATGCACCACCTGAGGAATAAGGATTGTTTGCAGAGTTATGTCCAAACGATAGTACACTACATTTCTGAAAATCAATATTAGGCTGCCAGCTTTGCGACCACATACAAAAATTCGACAATGATAGGGACAGAGGTGAAATTGAATCAGACGAGTGAGCAACAGAGTTTAGTATCATCTGCAAATATTTTAGCTTGAACTGAAAACGTGCAGTTAGAAAATAAAAGAATCATCTCACCAATGAAGGACTAAAACCATAGCACTCTACCTTGTATAGCAGTTTTCGATGGGAAATTGAATCAAAGGCTTTAGCAAAGATATATACAGAATCAACTTTAGAACGTGAATTGTTCTTCGGATTGTCCCAGATGAACATTTTATTGACTCTGCAATTGCCAAGGCCATGTTATTTTTCAAAGCTGGAGTGTTTCCGTTAAATGGTACACTAAAACCCCACAGTTTAGTTCAGATGTACCAATAGCTGCCACTTCTCCTAATTCGACAACTAGATGTACCACTGATGATTCATTAGAAGAGAATAGTTGTGAGAAGTGATGTTATTGCCAGACAAAAGAGTGGGGAACTATGATTGGTTGTGAAAATGAAGGATGCGCACTATTCAGTGTTTTCACATCAATTGCCTAGACCTACCTGAAATCCCTAGTGGTGAATGGTTATGTCCTTACTCAGACTATAGGTGTATGTGTCCTGGAAAATTTGATAAAGTATCATAACGGTGATTTTGCTGGACACTGTTCCAAATATTGCGTGGGATGGTGTGAGAATCATTAATTAATGCGTGAGAAAATGAATAATTAATATTTCAGTATAAATAGAGACGGGGGGAAAATGTGTACAATAAGATAAGATATTGTGCTGCCACATTTTCCTTTCTCTAAAACCTTGTTCCCTTCTACACCGCCTTTGATTCCATTCCTGTAGTTGTATATAACCAACTTATATACTTGTCACTCTGAACTATGCTCACGACTTGTATTTGCTGAAGGCTCTTGTTTGCTTGCTATATTCAATTTTATAAACTCTCCCAAAGCCACAATCCTTTTGGCACCTTCAACATCATACTTTTTGCAGGCGGCTATACGTCATCATTTTTAGAAAATGATGACATACATTGTATAGGCGTATGCCTACTCCTCTATCAGCATTTTTATAGAACGGCCCCATACCTTCAGTCATAGGTACACTTTTGTATATTAATATATTCCTTCCGGGAATGCGTTGGCATCCGACAAGCGAAGTACCGTTTCAATAGTTCCTAGGACTCGAGTAGAATTGTGGACTGACGAACTGTTCGACGACACCGCTGCCTCAAATGTTAACGCGCGTCAGCCTTTATCTTAACGTAAGCCAATTACTGACATAACCATTGTTTAATGAAAGTACATGGTATTTATACCCCAATAGTTCCTAGGACTCGAGTAGAATTGTGGTCTGACGAACTGTTCGACGACACCGCTGCCTCAAATGTTAACGCGCGTCAGCCTTTATCTTAACGTAAGCCAATTACTGACATAACCATTGTTTAATGAAAGTACATGGTATTTATACCCCCAACATGCACCTTGCCCCTACTCAATAGTAAATGTCCGGTTCGATGAATTTACCCGACTCTAAATTTATATTCGGTGACAAATGTCTCATGATTAATAGGCATTGACGAGTTCACTGTTGAATTGGAAGCCGGTGTCGTAGTAAATTGAGTCCCCCCGAAAAGTGTCCCCCCCCCCCCCCCCCCCCCCCCCCCCCCCCCGGACACTATTTTCTGGGATAAAGTGTCCCCCCGGACACTAATTCCTAGGAAAATGTGTCCCCATCTGGTTTATAGTGTCTCCCCGGACATTCTATCCGATAGCTAGGGTAAAGTGTCTCCTCCCCCCCCCCCCCCCCCCCCCTCCACATCAAGCGTCTTCCAAAACACGATACTAAATATATTGCATTAGTTTTGATGCCGCGGCCTCCAACCATAAGTACAAATTAATCCCTAGTGAGTGAAATAAATTAGGGTGACACTTATTACTACACAACAGCCACTTGTTACGATGTACATGTAAATCGCGCTCGCGCATGTAGCTGTATTTTAATTCAATCAACATCGATTCGTCTTATCTCATGTGCTCCAAATCAAGCGAACTGCAAGAAGTAAATAAATGATGCACTGAATATTTAAAAAGTGTTATGAATCGAATCAATTCTTGCATGACAAACAATGCCAAACTGTATTGGACATCAGTAGGGTAGTGGAAATGTTTACACAGTTCTCATGGAACCACTCATTGCACTTGTCACATTGTACCATCAGACCATATTTTGGCTGCCTACATTTGCAAAACAGTTCAATAGGTAGTTCCAAACATGTTTGTTTACGGGGTCTTGCTCCCTGAAAAATCACCTTCAGTAGTATCAAGGTATCAAGGTATTGAGGTACTAGATGACTAAAAGCATTGGTGGTTGTATGCATCCTATTCCCCGCATCATGCTCATTTTTCAAAGCTTGGTTGAACAAAGAGAGTACAGAATTAAGATCTTCTCCAAACACTGCCCTAGAGTGAGTGTTTGAGTTTTCCACTGTGGTATCACTTCGCCACTGTTAAGAAGGAATCCCACATTTCCAGCTGTCAAACACACTGGTATTATCATTGTGCTTTCTTTACAACCTATCCCAGGCAAACACGTAATATTCGTCCCGCGAGGGGCGTCCCTTGAAGTGCGAAGCGCCGCGGTTGCGTTGGCCTCTCCTAGCGAGTGTCCTTCCACCTTGCGCGTCGGGAACTCGACGATGACAAATCCAGTGCACCAACATCTTCAATTGAACTCTGTATCCTCATGGGCCTTTTGAAGGTCTCTATTTGAAATTGGATCTTGAGTTGAAACACTGGTAGTTCAGGTCTGGAAAGGTTACAAGTGATCGATGGGAAACATGTTTGAAAAATTGAATTGTCAGAAAAATGAAGGGACTTCTTTCTTTCAGGCAGAATAAAAGAGTTTCAGCCTGCAAATATTGACAGCCTTCTTCACTGCTTTTCGGGTTATTAGATTGAATATCTTGTACACTCCCTTTCCAAGCGATTGAAGTATTTTATATGGACCAATCCACCGCTTCATAAGCTTACCACCTTTTCTACCATCCTCGTGGAGTTCTCAGTAACACTAATGTTCCTTCTGAAAGGGGCTGAATAACTCTTGTAACGTTTCTGGGCCTTTGACAGATTGCTCTTGGCAACACAATTTTTCAGTACATTATACATGCTTTTGATCAGCATTTTTGTCTGGCCTTCTTCAAACTCTTGATCAGAGTTATGAGGACATGCATATTTCATTTTCAGCTGTGTGCGGTAGTTTAACATCACCCCATCCAATAATGTATCTTGCTTGTCATTGACAAGCTTGAGCAGAGATCGTTGTATTGTTTGGTTGTACCTTTCCACAAGGCCATTAGTTTGTGGATGGTAAGCTGAGCTGATTTTATGATGTATCTTTGTGAGGTTAAAAAGTTCTTCATTTAAACGATTAACAAATTCCCTCCCTTGATCACTGATGATACAGTGAGGAGTGCCGTATCAATTAATAGAAATTAAAATCGAAAATCCTTCTTTAACAGCAGATTAAACAATACCTGCCAATTATTCTGAATAAAAATGAAGCCACATCATGGGCAGATTTATCTTTCAATGGCTCTGCCTCAGGCCATTTGGAGAAATAGTCCATCAGAGTGACTATGTAGCGGTTTCCAGCTGCACTCTTTGGCAATGGACCCACTAGATCAATACCTACCTAATGAACACTCACAGTAAAGTATTATGTGCCCTGAAGCGTCTTCCTTCTAAATATTCCAGAACACCAGATGGTTGTCCTGCTGGATTTTTAAAATCAGTTGCTTCTGCCATTGCCTTTCCATTGTCCAGGCTTTTTACAATGTCTATGGACTGTGGGAGTATATCGTCCAGTTTCTCTTACCAGTGTTTGTTGCAAAGTAATGGAGTCTATTGTGTACGAATCAATGGTTTTCTTTCTTCGTTCTAATAGCGTTATCTCCAAAGATCAGTTTGGCTTTCTTGCCAGGCGTTCTACTTGTACCCAATTACTAATCACACTTAATGAATGGACTCTCCATACTGATATTCGTCTAAAATTGATTCTGTGTATATAGACTTTGCTAAAGCCTTTGATTCTATCTCTCATAGAAAGCTGCTCTATAAAGCAGAGTGCTATGGGTTTACTCCCCTCTTGGTGAGGTGGTTATCTTCATTTCTTATGAATCGTTTTCAGCAAGTTTATATTGGTAGTCTTTATCTTCTTCCCTATACCTGTTACCGTGGTGTTCCTCAGGGATCAGTGCTTGGACCCCTATTATTCCTCATTTATATCAATGACCTTCCTGATTGTTTAGTGCCACCAGTTCAAGCTAAAATATTTGCAGATGATACCAAACTCTATGCTACTCACTCTTCTGATTCATCCTCACCTTTGTTACTGTCTTTGTCGAAATTTTGTATGTGGTCTGAAACGTGGCAGCTTAATATTGCTTTTCAGAAGTGCAGTGTAATATCCTTTGGACATAACTCTGCAAGCAATTCTTACTCCCTGGGTGGTGTGCTGTTAAATACGGTTTTTGATATTTGTGACTTAGGTGTTCATATTACATCTGATTATAAACCCAGCTTACATTGTGCATCTATTGCTGAAAAGGCTTTCCAAAGGTGTTCCCTTCTACTTAAAGGTCTTCAAACGCTAAATATCTCAATGCTTTGTCAAGTATTCATTTCATATGTGAGACCAATTCTCGAATACAATACTCCAGTGTGGAATCCGTGGCTCATACAAGACATTAAATGGTTGAACGCTTTTTCACCAGAGCTATTTTTATGCGAGTAAAGCTTCCTACTATGAGCTATACTGATCGTCTTGCTAATTTAGGTCTTCATTCATTGGAGTATCGTTTGACCTTGTTATGTGTTTCAAGATTGTGAAAAACCTTGTAGATCTTGATGCATCAGCTTTCTTTCATATCAATTTGTCACCATACAGCACAAGAGGGAACTCAATCAAACTTAGTCCTTTGTCATTACCTCACCATAATTTTCGCTCAAACATTTTCTCAATCAGAGTTATACACATTTGGAATTCATTACCAGACTCTGTGGTTACATGCTCCTCCGAAAAAATATTTAGGTCTAAACTCAGCAATGTAGACTTGTCTCCATTTTGAAAATGTTACCCATTTTAGGACCGGCAGTATATTAGTGCATTGTATAGTCGGAGGGATAGCAACCCGAACGCAATGCAAGAACTCCTTGATACAATCATATTCTGCCATTTCTTTACACACGGATCTAAGGATATGATGCTAAAACAACCAACAACCCACTGAGAACAAACAGCGCGGTTGCGCCAGACAAAGACGCCACAGATACTAGCCGGCTAAGATTGCTATATCTAGCATTTACTAACTAGCTAAAAGATGGGGCCGGGGGGGGGAGGGGGGGGGGATACTTTTTCCTTGAGGAGGATACTTTTCCCTAGGAAATAATGTCCGGGGGGATCGACACATTTTCCTAGGATGTAATGTCCGGGTAGACACTTATTCCGGGGGGGGGGGGGGGGGGGGGTGCACGTATTCCTCCGACACCGGTCTTCCACAATATTAATAATTAGGAACTACGTTAGTAGTTCCTATATAGGAATTGACCCGGGTCGTGAAATCAAAACGCGACCCACGTATAACTCGCGTATCAAGAAACGGATAGTTTAGCTCTCTGTTGCTATCGAATCAGAAGGCAAAGACGGTCATTTAAATGTTTTGTTCAAGTCTTCAAACTAATTGCTTTACGAGAACAAAAACGCTCGTGTTTTCTCGTCCCCAGGCCAATTATTCTTCTCGGGTGAGTATAACTCGGGATAGGAATGTTTTTAAAGACATCCTGGAAAGTCATCTTCAGGTATCAGATATATGAAAAAAGCATGACGCTGAAATACGTAATCATTACGTAATATGGAGTGCTATATTAAACGTTCCCATGGCGACATTCCCGGAATTATGCAGCACAGGTGGGATTTCATTTGATCGCAGTTTTGTTCACCACTTTTGGCTAGCGATGTTCTTTTTATTACCTTCACGTCAACAATAGAGGAGAGCTAAACAACGAGAGGAATACCTCCAAAGTTGAGACGACGAGTTAGAGTCCTCCCGCGTTCGGTACAATGCTAATCCCGAACAAAACAGGGCGTCTGCTCGTGACGGTAATTGAAGTGCTTCGATTAAAGAGGCTACGTTACAACTATAACTTGTCAACTTGCCAGCATTTGCAAATATCATCGACAATAAAATAGAGGAAACAAGTAAAGAAAAACATTCTCTAACGAGAAAGTTGGTGGGATATAGGAATTGGAGGCAAAGGTGCTGTAAAAAGGAAGGGAACAAGGTTTTGGGAAAAGGAAAATGAGACAAAATTCAGCAGAACCAAAAGAAGTGCTAAATATGTCCTTTTCCCAAAACCTTGTTCCCTTCCTTTTTACAGCACCTTTGCCTCCAATTCCTGTGTCCCACCAACTTTCTATTAGAGAATGTTTTTCTTTACTTGTTAAAAATATGAAAGACTTTATAATAACTGTTGAGTCATATATTTTTCATATGTATTCACGTGGCCCAATTATACTGATGCTAATTACAGGCAATTGTATATACGTAAATAGCGAGCAGACATTTAAGGAAACGAGGGAACGAATGGCATTGCTATTTAAGATGCCATCAGTTGGTGTGAATGTGGCACATCATTATTAACTAGTTTTAATGTCTATTCCGATCTTATATTAATATCAAGTTATGAATTGCATATATTAACCTAACCTTAAATGTTTCTTGTACAGTTGCTTAGTTTTTTATTACTACCAAGTTATGTGTCATTCATGAATCAAATAAGATGATGAAGATATGCATGCTTGTCAACCAGAACAGTTGCATTGAGCAACTAATGTAAAAGATAGTTAGATTGACTATATGCTTGTATCTTAATACAAGTAGACTGTGGAAAGGCACCAATCATAACTATGCAGCTCGAAAGTGTCACTGCGGCCTTAGACTCACAAGTGACTTTATTATGTCTGGTGACTGGATGCCCTACTCCTGAGATTACTTGGTATAAAGATAACGTGGCTATTTCAACCGGGCCAAACATGGTCATTCAAGCAACCACTCTGTCTGACAGAGGGTTTTATGCATGCAAAGCAGTCAATGAATATGGATATGCATCTTCCAATGAAGCGAGAGTTTCTATAATAGGTTAGTTGTATAATTATTATAAATTTATGATATTATTACTGTATCCTACTTCATAAGGTGTTTACCAGTATTCTGCACAGCTTGAGCTGAACATTTCAGCAACATTGGATATTGCTGCTGAGGTACTGGTCACATACCATAGTACTATGATTTATACTAATTGGGGATGGCTGTCAAATATCAATTTTAAGAAAGTATCTATTTATTTCTTCCAGCTGAACACATACCTTACAGGAAGAAATGTTTTGAACAACACTGCAAATATTATACTTGTAAACATAAGGTGATTTGTTTTTAGTAACCATAATATATTCTAGTCAACATACTTACTTGGTGGAATGCATAATATCCTATGCATATACATTATGCACCAGATGTGGTGGGCTAGATATGTAAAATGAATTCATTGTAATTGTTACCTCATTAGTGTGGCATCATGCTTTCTGTGCAAATGTCATTAAAAATATTCATTTCAAATAAACTGCAGTACATTTAAATTGAAATTCTAACCAGCAATGTGTATTACCTTTATTCTTAGTTATTCTGGCACAAGATTAAATGTGCTTGTTACATTGGTCGAAAATGAGTCCATTTCCTACGATGCTTTCATAAGTGAACTACACAACCTTCTGTCAGTTGCTCTGTTGAGTGTACGCACTCAAATCATCAATGTAGAACGATTTGGTAAGAAAAAATGTCATGCATCCTTACTTTACAAGTGTTTCTCATTCACAAATTAGATGGCTGTCCTCTCATCAGCACATGCAATAAAAGATATGTGTGGCCTGAGTCTGAACTTGGTTCTATTTATTCACTATCTCCCTGCATTCAACGTCGTTGTGGAGGTACATATTCCACTGGTGGACAATGGGAACCTGTTGTAGCTACATGCAATACTGAATACATATTATGTGAATTGAAAAGCATTGTGAATGATGCACTTAATAACACTGAGGTCAGTGATTTTGCTATAACATTCTCATTCTCACCTGAATCGCTATGTTCACAGGTCGCTGGTAGGCTTTTAAAAAGTATTGATAACTTACTAGATACAAATCATGAGGCTATATATAAAAACCAAGATGCTTACAGGTAAGGCAAAGTACATGGTTCATTTACTATGTGTTAAGAAATAATGCATAATGTAACAAAAACCATGCAGATCATAATGCTCCTCAAGCATGTCCATTGTTGTGGCTATTCTAGTGGAACAGGCAAAGAATAGTATTCCTTATCCAAATCCCAGAATTTGTTTGCATATGTGTTGTACAATTTTTGAATGAAATGCAACTTTAGAACATGATCAATGAGTTATAGCGCAAACCAACTTGAATTATATTAATACAAAATGCATTATATTTAGTAAGTAAGTTTCAATCAAGGCAGGTGGATGGTTGAAAGTACTCTCAGACTTCTAATAGAAAATGTTACCTGCTATATATAGCGTAGAATACAATTCTTTATATTAACTATCCACTATAATTCATGTAATAGGTTTTTCTCACTGCTACGCTAGTATTTCCCTGCATATATAACTAACAGTCATGTGTATGCATGTAGTTTTTACCAATCAGGTAGTAATTTCGACACAAGCTATTTTCCTGCACAGGATTATGGATATTTTGAACTACTACTCCAACAATGCCATAGTCAATGAAACCACTGTGTTCACTGGAAAAACATTTGCCATTCAGTTAGAAGATGTTAATCTTACCAATGGCTGCTTTGTTCAAAAGAGCTTCAGTGTCAACTTGGGATCTGTTGATATTACAACAGCAAAAAACAAAACAATTGACAGAAATGCTATTGGTTCAAATAGCACAGAAAACATCACAGCTTCTGTAACTGTTCTGCCTCTGGACTCCAAAGACTGCAGCAAAATGGGACCATCGGTCTATAGACTGACATTTTACACATTTTTGACAAACACGCTATTTCAGTCTCCAGAACAGGAGAAGAAAGGCTTCAAACTAGGGTCCATTGTGTTAAGTGTTGGAGGAAGTGCTGTAAGTTTGGCAGAAAAACTTCACTTCACATTCCAAGTTGCTAAGGTAAGGGGTGTGCATCATAAGTGTGAGATGACAAGATGCATATTTGTAGGATGCTAGCAATGCTAAAGCTGCACAGTGGACTAATGACTCAAACCAAGTTGGAATGTGGTCAGCAGAAGGCTCCAAGGTTATAAGTAAACAAAAAAACATATTCATAACAGAAACACAATTAAGAAACAACATCAATGCTCGAAGAGCAATAAGAGTATATCAGGGTAATTTTGGGATGCTCTTGGTGAGTTCAGTTGGTTGATTACTTGAGCATTAATGATGAGTACGAATAATCAATTAGGATCTCAATCCTGGAAGAGTAAGCTGTCCTGCAGCTGATGTACTTACACTTATTGGAACTATCATCTCTATCATCTCCTTGATCTTCTTTATTATAACGTACCTATGTTCAAAGTGAGCATTTAAAGAAATTGTTCATTTGTACTATGTCATGCATGACGTAATTGGCTATTACACATGTACATATATTATTTCTTCTCAGACCGTTGTGCAGATCTGAACATGGACAATTACTCATTAACATGTCTTGTGCACTGCTGTGCCTGTATGTAGTGTTCCTGGTAGCTGGTTACACTACTTCTGTTCCTGCCATATGTGGAATCAGTGCAGCTTTGGTTCACTACTTCATGTTGGTGTACTTCATGTGTACTGCAGCTGAAGCAGTGTTTCTGTACATTAAATTAGTAAAGGTCATTGGAAACCAAGTGAACAGATTTCCGCTTAAAGCAGGACTAGTGTCATGGCGTAAGTTTTAATGATCAACACTATATTTAAATGTATATGCCTTCATGCTTGTAGTGGTGCCTCTTGGTGTTGTGGTTGTATCAGCTGGAGCTGGATATCGTAATTATTACAATCCAAATTAGTGAGTCAACATGCTTTAGAATGAGTATTCTTTGCATGACAGTAGAATGCCTTATGTTGATTTTGTTGATTATGATGCTCCTACTCTGTTCAGCTGCCGAGCTACTGGTCTGCCGTTCTATCTTGGATTTATTATGCCCTTCCTTGCCATCTATGTGTTCAACTGGATTGTCTTTGTTGTGATAATGGTTTCAATTGGAAGACATACAGCTAGGTCAGCAGCTGTAAGGCAAGCAAGTGAAAGCAGTGGCAATGCGTTCTCTCTAAAGAATGTACTAATAGCAGGAGGTTTAGCTCTGGTGTTGGGGCTTGGCTGGGGCTTTGGTCTCGCAGCAAGCAGTCATAAGATCAGTGCCTTGGCTTGCACATTTCAATTTCTATTCAGTGTATTTGTGAGCTGTCAAGGGTTTCTCCTTCTCCTCTTTCACGGAGTGCGAAGCAAAGATGCTAAAAAGGTTTGGCAGTCATGGCTTTGTCTTCACACTAGGTCATACTCTGTTGCTGGGAGCACATTGGGGGAAGGTGGCACAATGCAAAGCAGTCGTCTTCACACAATGCCACAAACTTCTCGCTCTACTGATGAGCCATCAATTTCCCTGGATGAGAAGTTGTGTAGTGAGCCTGAAAAGCACACCACAACTGAAGAAACGTTTGATGGCGACACAACACTTGAAACAAGCTGTCTTGGGCCTGAAATGGTTGCTGCTGAAGTAGACGTGAAGGCAGTACCACCAAAGAATATTCACAGGAGATTCTTGTCACTTGCATTGTTGAAGGATACAATTGGAGGGATGCCTATTTTTAGGAGTGAAATTCAAGTGACGAAGCATCTTCTTACTACCGAATGTGACGATAACCATAATCTATAAAAGTATGCAAAGGACAACTAAATAGTTTGCTTGATGTATGGAAGGTTGACTGTAAATTAAAATTAACGCAGTTGCATTTGTTTATGCAGGCTACTATACATTTTCAACTACACAAAACTATTGCAAACTGCGCAACCTGGCGCACACAACAAATGTTAGAGTATGCTGCATATCACGGTGATGCCCCTTTTCCTAGCGAGGAACAAAACTGGGAAACAAAACGGGAAAATAAACAACCCATGCGTAGGGAATACTAGCCTCGTTCCTAGGCCCAATTTTTATATTAAAAGTTAGCTGGACAAAAAATAGGGTCTGGTAGTGATGGACAAGGTCTTTGTGCACATGTGCTTACCATTCACCAGAAACTGCAGGTGATTTATGTTTGTTGTAATTTGGTTTGTGAACCTTTCTGTATACTAGTCTGGTCAGCATATGTGTAAGTTAAGTGGTAATCAACTTGAGCTATCGACACTACCATCTCTAAAGGCTTAACCTAACTAGGTCCAGCTCAAACAAGGTATGCGCCTGTGGTAAGCCATGTTCGAGTAAGGAGGGATGGTAACAGCGGTGTAGGAAGGTACACTCATGAATGACCATATGAGACACTATAGACACAGCCTCCTGTCTGAGATGAAGATTGGCAAAAAAAGCTCTACAAATGGACTTCATGTTGCTGCCAGCCAATGCCTTTACAATCGTTTTGTATTCACGACTCACAACTATGTCACATCAGCACCCATTTCTAGGTGAATACACAGAAAGCTGTACACATTGTGCACTATTAGCATTAAGAACATTATATAGTTTATAAAATATTTACCTTAACTGATGTAGGAGCAGCCATTGCATCTTGAATTGTGTTATCACATGGGTCCAACACTATTCAGCTTGCTGCCGCATGTAAATTTAGTTATGTAGATCATTTAATGCATACAGCGTACCTTCAACAGGATTCTGAGATGCATTATCACATCTAGCTCTTGGTCTCCTGCACCATCTATAGTACCTGGCCCCTGATCATTGCTAATGTCACTCAGAGGCTCAGTGCAATTATTAGTCTGTGCTGTGTAGATCAAGTGTGATACCTTTTGTTTTAAATGTCCCTTACAGTTATGGCAATCAGGATAAGGATAAGTAAGCCTTCTTCCAGGGCACTCAGAGATGGAAAGGTTCACAAACCAAATTACAATGGTACACAATTCATCAGTTTCTGGTGAATGGCTAGCGCATGCGCACAAAGACCTTGTCCCTTGCCCTCCGCTAACTTTAATATGGCCTGGGGACAAGGCTAAGGGCATATAGTATTGCAGAAAGAATGTATCGTAAGTCCCCCCCCCCTACAAAAATTGCTCGCATTTAAATTCGCCATAACTTTTTTCATAATCATGTATGCGAACCATTTTACTTCCTGACGCACTAAAATGATAACATGTCAAGTCCGCTGAAGTATAAACTCTTTTACTTACATGAAAGATTCCGGACTATCTCATTCAATTCTTTGCACATTTATTAATATGGAAGTGTCAAAATCACCCTGATGATACTTTCCTGGACAAGCAAAAGAAAAGTAGCGGTCACATTGAAATGTATGGTAATTATAAATTCAGTGCCTAATAACGTTAATGATGGATAGTCCAATTCAGGATGCGTTTAAGGAGAATCTCTTTGGAGTTCACGGAAAATGAAAACTTGAACAACTATCCAGAAGGGTGATTTTGCTGGACACCGTCCCATATGCATATCATGCAATGATGCATCAGTGGTATGTATACTGTAAACAGCGAACTGCTGATGCCCCTGCAACATGTGCAGTACATTACTGTCTCCTGTAACTGAAAACTGCATCAAATGGGTGGAGGAGGAGGTAAGTGGCTTTACTTATAGCCACAGTGCCCAAGTTGCACAGTACAATACTTTAGCAGTCTGTGACTGTACCCCGCAAAAACTGCCACAAACCTCTCTGGCACCCCAGCTAGCCAAACTATTTCTCTGCCTCTGGCAAGGGGCACAAGTGATGATGCCCTCCCTCTCACCTGCGTGCAGACAATCCTCCCACATGCCTTGCAGTTATTGATGAGCACGTGCTTCTGGGCCAGACACTGACAGGTGTGCCTCCCTGGTGGCAGGACTGTAAGTCGTGACTGTCCCTCCGCACTCAGGAGTAGAGCGTACTTCTGTTGTTGAGACATTGCTCCACCAGAAGATTCGCTTGTGTCAAGTGTGCGGTTGGGCAGATGTTGAGAATCCCCGGAGGGCTTGCCATCCTGGGAGGGGGGGGGGGGGGGAATGTCCGTGTGAGTGTATGCATGTGTGTATGTGCATGTGCATGTGGTAGACATAATACATGCAATGTACAGTATGTACACACACACACACACACACACACACACAAACACAGGTTCTTTAAAACAGGAGCGCTACATATGTACATCTGAGGACTTTTGCCTCTTAGAGTCCGGGAGAACTGCAGTGGTAATGTAATACGAACAAAGGAACAATACTTCATACACTTCTAAATATGGTCACTCAAAGATTGCTGAATCAAGGTGTACTTTAGTTTCCCATCCAACTACCTAAAAACGGAATGTGGTCAGTGCACATATATTAATTAGGATCTAATTCATACTTAGCAAAAACTTGCTTCTGCCTCTGATCCCTGTCCTTGATGAAGCTTCTTATTGCGTCAACTTGAAGATGTTCAAGATCACACACTGCTGTTATGTGATAGAAATAATGCTGATCTTGTGGTGATTTTACTGGTGGTGCCTTATAATGATGGTGTTCATGCATATGGGAATAATGGTAATGGCGGCGCTATTGGCGTGAAGCGGCCAAGTGTTGTGGTCAAACAGCAGAATTCAGCACAGAAAAAGCGCACCAGTACACACAATAAGAGACTAACTAAATAAGTAGACAAAATATAAAGGGTCAAAGGGTCGACTATAGGATGCGCATCTCCGTATGCCTGGAGATGTGCAGCTGCATATGCCATCATTACAGATGAGGAGAACAAGGATAGGAGAGATGGTGTTGCTAAGGATTAGCTATAAATTACAACGAAGATAGATGGAGCCATATAATGTGTACGAAGCGTTAGGCCAAGGATTAAATCAAAAGGAAAGTGCTCAAAACTGCGGCAAACATGTTGTTTGACAAAGTTAAATGATCCCACCTACTCCTGCGAGACCATATACATCTCATTTTCATTTACTTTTTATATTATAGTCATTGTATTACGTGCCTGCAGCTGCTAATTTAATTAATTTGATACAATTGATGACAGTAAACCTTTAACAAAGCAATCTATTGAACAGAAACAATTATGCAAATATAATACAATACATATAATATATATTACTTTGTTGGTATGAATTTTGCTTTTCATTCAGCACCCCTTCAGATCAGCCATCTCGATATGCGGTTTCTTAACCAGTACTCTTGTCCTAGTTCCACCAGAAACTTGCTGCACATTTACTGGAGGCTTGCATTACTTTATTTCCATCCTCCGAATTGTGTTATCAGCATGCACTTATATACATGCATGCAGAGATCAAACTGGTGGTACCATGCACTCTACAAGCCTCCCGACGAAGAGGATTTTGGATGCTATTCAACTATAGCTTTATACTACAAGAATGCCCACCACTCCATGAACGCATGCCTATAATATATGTGCAAGTTTAAATGCACCTGACCGTTGATATTCCTTAAAGGAGAAGAGGCGGTATAAAAGGGCGTAGACTGCTCAATTTTTGACCGGCCAGCCGGTTTTAAGCGGCCAAATATGGCGTCCTGTGAGAACCATATACGGGTCCTGCTACACAGTGACACGTCTACTAATACACACACAGTCCAGTAAAACTAATCGTTAGGCTCATAACTCGAACGCTTCCTTTGTACTATTAATGTAATTACCGGGCACGTGAAGATAACTGGTAAATATGGCGACAGCTGGATGTAGGTTCTCGCTTGGAATGACTTTCTCATCTGAGGCGGAGAAGGATGCTGTCAAACTCCGTGTAGACAGTGCCAGGCGTATCCTTTTTCCTGATGAAAGTACCTCCCAAAGGCCAGATAATGCCGCCCTGTTGAATGCGATGCTGGACATTGTGCTTTCGATCCCATCGACGGCCCCCTCCACCATCCAGTCCACTCCTTCCTTCTTGGACACAGCCGGTACGTGTACTATACTTTTATAAATGTGTCGAGGCCTAATAACTTCATATCGTACAGTAGGCATATCATACGCCGGTACGCGTCCCTAGCAAAAAATCCTGTAAGAATTTATAAGAATTATAATGAGTTAAGAATATGCAAGAAATTGGGACCAAGATCTTATTAGGAATCCCATAAGATCTGATAAGAATCTTATAAGTTTCTTACAAGAACCTTGAAAGTATCTTAAAGGAACTTGTAAAATTCTTACAGGATTCTTACAAGATCCTATTACTAATTCCTACAGGATTCTTATAAGATTCAAGAAATTGGGACCAAGATCTTATTAGGAATCCCATAAGATCTGATTAGAATCTTATAAGTTTCTTACAAGAATCTTGAAAGTATCTTAAAGGAACTTGTAAAATTCTTACAGGATTCTTACAAGATCCTATTACTAATTCCTACAGGATTCTTATAAGATTCAAGAAATTGGGACCAAGATCTTATTAGGAATCCTGTAGGATCTGATAAGAATCTTATACGTTTCCTACAAGAATCTTGAAGGTATCTTAAAGGAACTTGTATGATTCTTATACAGGATTCTTACAAGATCCTATTACTTATTCCTACAGGAATCTTATAAGATTTAAGAAATTGGGACCAAGATCTTATTAGGAATCCTGTAGGATCTAATAAGATACTTATAAATATCCTACAACAATCTTGAAGGTATCTTAAAGGAACTTTATGATTCTTACAAGATCCTATTACTAATTTCTACAGGAATCTTATAAGATTCAAGAAATTGGGACCAAGATCTTATTAGGAATCCTGTAGGATCTGATAAGATACTTATAAGCTTCTTACAAGAATCTTGAAGGTATCTTAAAGGAACTTGTATAATTCTTACAGGATTCTTACAAGATCCTATTACTAAATACTATAGGAATCTTACAAGATGCAAGAAATTGGGATCAAGATCTCATTAGGAATCCTGTAGGATCCGACAGGAACTTATGTAAAGAATCTAACATGGTTCTTGAACAATTCTTATAGGCTCATCCATGAAATAAGTTCCTAGTCAGTTAATTGTATTTCATTTCCTGGAATGCAAGAAAATTGGGGACCAGGATACGTAAAGGAAACCCTTATGATCTATAAGATTCATTGAACATATTCTTAAAAGATACATTAAAGCTTTCTTGTACGAAATTCATATATATAAATGCACTAACCAAAAATTAAAAATACAAAATACATTCCTTTCAATGTTACATATAGTTCACTGTGATTTCCTCTCACTTTCTTAAAATGTCCAGGCATTTTTGGTTGCAGCTAGTTATTATGTCATTTCCTTTGCAAATCATAGTCCCTTTTCCAAATTTGACTTCTATGCACTCTAAAAATGATAAAATTACAAAGCTTTATTACACCACAAAGATGATGCACAAAATATATTTTTAATTATATACACATTCTTTTTATTACCCCCTTCTTGTGCTTATCCCTCAAGCTATCCTTCATTTCCCGTTGTATCTTAAATCCTTTTACTGTCCCAATGTATCCCTTAAATTGTAGTGCACTCGTTACATACTTACCTTCAATATGAGCTACTCATTTAGGAGAAAGGTTTAGCTTTTCACATTTTTCTAATACAACGATTTTGACATCTCCTCATCCGTAAACAATGATTGCATAAGTTGCCTAGCATATTTGCTAGGCTCAGGGCTGGAATGGCCAGCAGATTCACACCGTTCTTCTGTAAGGTGTGAAAAATAAATCAACCCATGTGTATAACTTATGTACACTTACAGTTGTGAAATGCTTGACATCCTCAACATTAGTGATTACCCGAGGAGCATGTGCAGGGATGGTAGACTACACATACAAAGTAGAAAATGTAGCCACTAATTAATTTTTTTTTTTTCCATTACCTTTGTATCACTAGCTGATAGCCACATCTGCTTCAGCTCCAGAAGAGTGGTATTGATGGATTTCTGAAAATGACTGTTTCAAATACATCCTCTAATCTTGTACATAAATTTACCAAGTAGAACAAACAATCTTCGGCCGGCTCAAGAGAACATGTATCCTTATTTATTTCATTTTTGGGGAGAAGAGGAAAGAGGAAGCAGAATGAGGAGAAGAACCTTGTATTATTATTTTTATTTTGTTAAATTATCACTTACCGTTTTGGTTATTGCTGTCACTTGAAAAAAGATTGATATTAAATTAAATATGATTAAATTGCTGTTTGGTTGCAATATTTACCTTGTTCTGGTGTATTTTCTTTATCTTCATCAATGGTGATTGGGTTCTGATTTGTTTCACTCTAAAGGAAAGGTGCAATGTTAATAGTATTATTACACACATCATTGCTAACTGTTTGAGACTGATCTTCATTCGGCCAAACAAAAGTAGATGATTGTTGTGGCAACTGAGTTTCTGCATTCTGAATCATGTATTGATGACATTTGATACATAAATATCATTACAACTATGTATATAATTGTTTTATAATTATGTTACCATATACGTTTGAGCTTCATCCACACTTTGCTTTGTGTGTGGTTGTGCCTGGTCCTGTGATCCCCATGACAGGTGGTTTTTTCTCTGCAGGAAATTAACAAACAATGCTATAAGTAAGATTGTAGTTATTTTATTACAAAGAGCATAAAAACAAAGGTATAGTGTACTTTTTGGAATTTTTTTACTGCAAAATATTATACAATTAAGTAAACAAATCATTAATAGTTAGAACCTGTAATTATCTTTTTAATCTATAACCTTTGGTTTTGGTTCTACTTCATCTGATGTGCTATCACTGCTGTCCTCTTCCTCCCTTTGCCGCTTCAGAGGGGCTGGCTTCCTAGGCTTTTCATCTATACGTAAGTATACATTAACATTCCCATTTACCATTATTAGATTAATCATTTACCGTGTATATTTACAATAGCAACATCTTGTCGCTCTCCTTTTTCCGAATTCCATACCACTTTTAATTCTGCAAGCAAATCAGTGGAGCTGATGGAACTTCCGTCCTCATCTTCAAGTTGTGATGATTTTACAACAAATAGCTTATTTGTTCTTAAACTCTTCACAGTACACCATTCTGTACAAAACAATATTATTTACAGTATGTATTGTATACGCACAACATTTAACATCTTATTCTATGATCTGACCAGGATAAGCTATAATTTCCCTTTGCCCGTTGCCGTTGACACAGACTACTGTCGCGCTAAATGTAAGCTATGAATGATATATACGGCAGCATGAGAGTACTGTATCAGCTGCTCTAGATAGTCAAAGGAAGTACACAAGTAACCAATAATTGTATTCATATAATTAAGCGCAGCTGCTCCTCAATTCATATATGACCCTGAGAAGGTAGCTTCGTGGAATTGACACACAATGCCAGGGAATACAGTTAGATGTATATACATTACTTGCAAAATTGGCTCAAGTATTAACCACACTGTAATAAATGTACGTGATTACAAACGATCCTGAGCATTTTGATTTGTTAAACGCAAAGCTTGACCTACTAAACGTAACTTGAATACTTGCAAAACTGAGTCTGGTGCAAACATTTTAGCCAACGCATATAGCAATTTCATGCACGTATTTTTTTCTCCTAAGTATGTAAATGCTAGTACATACTAATCTGACTACTATAAATTTGGCAAAAATTTAACAACCTAAAAAACTCACAAACACAAAGCTCACTTAATGGAGAAGGAATTGGGTTCTCCGCATTGTCTAAGTGCTTCAACGGAATTTTCTTGGCCCGTAGACTCATCTCCTTGAGAAAACTTCGATGCTATACTATTAGTGATTGAACGGAATTGTGCCTGTGTGACGTGCATGGGAACCGGCCGCGGAATGCCGCATGATATAAGATATATTGCAAGACTCTTACAAGAATCCTGCAGCGTCTATTCTTATAAGATTCCTGTTTTGTTCTTATAAGAAATATTACAAGACACTTACAAGAATCCTGCAGCGTCTATTCTTATAAGATTCCTGTTTTGTTCTTATAAGAAATATTACAAGACTCTTACAAGAATCCTGCAGCGTCTTTTCTTATAAGATTCCTGTTTTGTTCTTATAAGAAATATTACAAGACTCTTACAAGAATCCTGCAGCGTCTATTCTTATAAGATTCCTGTTTTGTTCTTATAAGAAATATTACAAGACTCTTACAAGAATCCTGCAGCGTCTATTCTTATAAGATTCCTGTTTTGTTCTTATAAGAAATATTACAAGACTCTTACAAGAATCCTGCAGCGTCTATTCTTATAAGATTCCTGTTTTGTTCCTATATAAGAAATATTACAAGACTCTTACAAGAATCCTGCAGCGTCTATTCTTATAAGATTCCTGTTCTGTTCTTATAAGAAATATTACAAGACTCTTACAAGAATCCTGCAACGTCTATTCTTATAAGATCCTTTTTTTGTTCTTAGGTAATTCTTACACGTTCCTATACATTTCTTGTAGGAATCTTGTAGGAATCTTATAGGGCTTTAGGATCTTACGACGCTTATTGTTTCTTACCCTTTTTCTTATAAGAAATGAAGTTCTTATAAGATTCTTACTAATTCTTGATAAGATCCTATAGTTTTTTTTGCTAGGGGTATATGCACATACATGCATAGTTATAGAATAAAAGGCCGGCGTGCATTGGCTTTTATGCTGCCCTTTCTTATATAGGCATGTACACAGGAGATGAAGACAAAGACGACCAGAGGCTCTGTGTGGTTGAGCACAAGGCTATTAGGTGTCTCTGTCAGGGCTTGGTACAGCAACACTGCTGTAGACCACGTCCCACTTGGCAGCTGGAGTCCTTTGTAAAGGTACATAAATCCTCCTATGCTGGTTGCATTCTATTCGTTTGAATGTGTAGAAAGGAGGCATTGTGCGAATTCGCTTTGTCTGCCCACACTGCAAAGTGGCTCGCACTTGGGCTTCTTCAAGAGTTCTTGCGGGTCACTACTTGGCAAGCCAAAAGCAAGTAGCTATGCTCATGTACTGCATAACATCTAGTAATATTTTTGCTTGCACTCCATGCATGCAGGCTCATCCATGCCTTTACCTGTGCTGGCATGTTGCCATCTCAGTTCATGAACTTTTGCAAGTTTGCAGAGATAGGTTAGGTAGCTTTGGCTTTATATTTGCTGATATACTTTTATTAACTCTAAGCTTCCATCACAAAACGGGATAGGCTGCAGACTTGATTGTCCTGTCCTTTCACCTGTCGCTTGCCCTATACTGCTTGTAACCTTTACTCAGATCTGATGAATAGGTATCTTGGCATGTCATTTCGATACATATGCTATCCACCCCTCCTGAGTTGTGATGGTCTATGACTTGTCTGAGGTCATCCACAAATGCCGCAGGTAGACATCCAGAATCTTTAATGTTGTTATGTTTTTTTGGCAGCCACAGGTGTCAATTTCTGAATGGATATCCCTCTCTTTATATCTAAACAGTTCTTTTTAGAACTACCAGTATCAACAACAGATTTGCATTGTCTGCACTGCATCCAAAAGAACAAATGACAGGCATTTGTGGTGTTGGTATTACTATCAAAGCAATTTCATCTTATTTTCCCTGTAGACCTTGAACCAGTGGTTGCAGTTGTTCAATAGTATACTATATGACCCCGAAGCCTGCACTGGGACATTAGGAACTTGGTGAGTGGTGTGGCTTGATTGGACAGGGGGCTACTATAGTGATGCCCTTTGTAAGCATAAACTGCGATTGATAATACTTGACAACCTTGACTTATGCAATGGCGTAGGAAGGAGCTTAAAAGTGTGTGTGGGGGGGGGGGGGGGGGTCCCCTTGCGATAGCCCAAATACAAGCAGGGGGGGGGGTCCCCCTTGCAACGTAAGCTAAACCACTAATTAATAATTTAGGTAGTTAATTCACACATCAAAACATTCTGAGCAAAAGATAGGTTTCACTTGGTTTATAATTTTAAAAAAGTACTACTGGTGTAAAAGTTGGGGGGGCAAATGCCCCCCCCCCCCCCCCCTCCCCTGCTCCCCCTTTTCCTACGCCACTGTTTTCATGATTTTATTAAGTAAAAAGTGTATACAAAATTTAAACTCCATACTCATTTGTTTCCACAACTTTCCCTTAGCATGGATGGTATAATTTTGTGCTAATAATAACAAACATTCAAGAATCAGAGCATATTGGTCAGCAACATACATATACAAATAAATGAATACACTTGAATGAATTTTTTCATAAATGATGGACCTATAACCTTTGTACGGAATGCCCACTGGATTTGGAAACCTGCTTCTGATTTCCTATGTGGCAAAAAGATTATCAGTACACTATCTTTTAGGTTACATGTTTTACATTTTGTACACATTTTGGCATTATCTCTCTTCTATCTGAAGGGTGTGTCACCAATCCCTTCCTCATCAGGTATGTTGGATGGTTCTACAACCCCAGGTCTCTCAATACCTGCCAGAATTGCAGATATAGTCTGTATCTCTTTCTGTCATTGGCTAGGGACGGGGCAGCTCTCCCAGACAGGAACACTGGTGGCCGACGGATGATGCAGGGCCCAAACAGACAGTGAGGACAAGGAGGTTCATTCACAGTGCCATCCATCATTGGTGGGTCTCCTCCTGGGTAACCTGCCCACAAAGTGAATACTTGGGATGCTGTTGCTATGACAACCAAGCAGTTTACCTTTTGGTCGTTGCACTGAACAAGTATCTGAACTACCTTGGACTGGTAAGTCATCTTGGTGCCATGTACTGCTGGAGTTGGCGGCAGGCACTTGAAAGGTATCTTGGTGACTGGAGTTGGTGGCTGGCACTTGAAAGGTGTCTTGGCATGTCATTTCGATACATATGTTATCCACCCCTCCTGAGTTGTGATGGTCTATGACCTGTCTGAGGTCAGCCACAAATGCCGCAGGTAGGCATCCACTGGTACATTCAACCACAACCTTGTGCATGAATAGAAGATGTGTAGGAATGTGGTTGATCACTAATACATGTACATTGAGCCACTGATGAGTAAGAATGTGGTTGATTCTGGCTTGTGTATGAGTGTTTAATTTATTACTGTACATGTAAGTACTGCCTTGTTTACATTGCATTGGCTTCTATAGAAGGTGTTTACTTGTTAATGACTAAATGGGTTTGCTAAATTGTGTGCCTTATAAAAAACATATCCTTACCTTTATTCTAGGAATGGCACTAGATTCGGAAGACACATTGACTAAACCCGACTATAAAAAATTCCAGCACGTGCAGATGTGGTTTCAGATTACTAGTGAATGTGTCTGCTGGAATCAGGGCTTCTAAAGTTTTTCTTGCAATTGTTTACAGTGTATGTGTTTTTTGCTCGGTATACATTATGTACAAGACACAAGCCGTGCACAGGTCTGCTGGAATCCGTGCACAGGCCCAACGCAATTACCGAACCATTGTCATGCGCGCACGTGATAATTTACCTTCGAGCCAAACTCACCTTTGAAACTGACTTAAAGCCTCACAGAGCTTGCAACAGTGATCACTATAGTACGCTATGTTTGTTTTGTTCGTTTATACCTGGCCTGGGTGATGGTAATATAAGAAGGCGTAAGAGTAAGAGAGAAGTATGCGATTTACAGCGCACATCGTTACCGCTTCAAGTAACTGTTCTAGTACTCGGTGAACAGATTCGACGATGAAAGTAAAAGTCTATATAGGATCAGTCGAGACTCAGTACAATGAACTAGGCCTATATAGTACTCGCACATCCTGTTGTAGCGCACAACGTACGTGTGGCATGGATCGCAGAGAACTCGATCACGATCGGCCTATACTGGTGTATTTCTTTTGTGAAAAGCTACATAGATAACCAATTGCCTCTGTGTTTTTTGGTCCAAAAAGTAACAGGGTAACCGATTGAAAACGCAAGTACAAAACGACCAACCTTTCGCCATTTAGTCATGACGTATTTGGGGATAGTCCCCGAGCAGTCTAGCGCCTTTTATAGCGGGTTCTGCGCATCGGTTCGCGCAGCGCAATCGTAACTATTTACGTGGCAACTTCTCCTTTAATGTCCTCCGTTCAGTAGAGTTTATATTTCCCTATTGATGCGGTATTTAAGCAACGTAAGGGGGAGGGTACATAGCAACATAAAGTAGGGTGCTTAGCAACATAAGGGAGCGGGTATATAGATGTTTACATTATCGCGTTCTCAAGATCGGCTTTCATGCAGTTAAGGAAACCTCTCAATACGCGAAGTGGTTGCGAGGGGCTGCCAAAATTGTTTACACACAACATACACACAGCTGCAGCGCGCCATGCGCTTTTGTGTTTTGGGACAATCACTCTTGTGATACTTTTTTAGGGCTTGTAACGCTCGCATTTAAATGTATGCTGTTAGTTAAAACTTCAGTGCTTTGTAACTCCGTGCGTATAATGAACATCTGATAGAGGATTTTTGCAGATCACAGAAAATACATTGCAAACCTACCCAGAAGGATCAGTGATTTTGCTTGATGTGCTTAAACTACACTCAGCCTTGCAGCCATACAATTGCACTCGGCACGTGAGAATCTAGAGTATTTAACTTGTGCTCTGTTCTCTCAGACTATATTAATTGAAATTGGAGGAACCTGAAGTAGCACAAACAGTAAGCAGTTAGGTACTAGCTCGTGTAGGGGATTGTGGCCTGAGTCAGTCTGAGCATGTGTGTGTAGTATAAGTTCCCTTTGCATATTATGATAATTGCGTTGATAGGACAATTATAGCCGTTTGTGACCACATGGATTTAAGCTTTCTAGCGGCATTGTGTAAGATCTGCAATGGATGCATGCAGTAGCCATGTAGTTTTTCATTAAATTGGTATACAGGGGTGTCCGCGAATGAATGCAACGTAAGCGGCTTTTGGAACCATTACGTTCAAAAGCGTAGAATTCATTCATGGATAGAATAATATAGCACGCGAATTTTTTGGTTAATTCTTAGCGGTGGTTTGCGTGTGGTTGAAATGACTGAGGCGGTTTGTACCTGACATGTACAGTAACGGCCCGTTTTTAAGGTAATTAGCGCATCTGCTTTTCAGGAAAAATAACTAATTCATCTGGAACTATAGCAAATATTATTTTTCGTAGCAAACCCGCATAACAAAATTCACTTTCATTACTTTCGGCAGCTAGTTCCGGGTCACTTGAATAATTATTTTTCCTGAAAAGCAGATGTGCTAATTACCATTAAAACGGGCCGTTATGGTATATCACTGTATTAGTTTGCACCATTCATTTGTGATAGCAACCACCTCGTCTCTAACACAAACCGCCACTATGTTGAACGTGAAAACATCGTGCACTGCTACGTGGAAAGGCTACCCTTCCATCCGTCTGAATCAAGGCGACTGATCAGTGTATTTGGAAGGGAACGTATTCGTTATTATACCGGCTGGAAGTGGAAACTCACTCTGTTTCAGCATGGATATTATACGGAAGGGATTGGAAACGGATCACGTGCCCGTCAGTGTAGTATAATTTAACACCTTCGACAACCACTGCGTTCCTCATACCAGAGATAATATATAATTATCTCTGCTCATACTCAGTGAAGGATGATAAGTTTCAAGGTTATAACGCTTGTTTGTTCTTCCGACTGCGTCTGACTGCCGTAGGGGTTAACTATCTTTCCTTGACCCGAGTTTCTGTGCTCAAGAAATGCTTTGTGTGGTGAAAGAGACGACAGCTTCATCCAATTGGCTTGACTTAAGTAAAATCAGGTATTTCTCACTGCGCTGGATGGAACTCAACATGTTTCATGTCCAGCAATTTCGGACATCCATAGACGTCTGTACATTGAAAACTCATGTAAAGTATTTGATTTTTTAAAAACATGAATGCAGTAGGATTATTTTTCAAAATATAAATCATGCATTCTTTTATTTTTTACTTTCATCTTGCGAGCAGAAGAATCAACAACAAAATTAATTACTTTTGCCAATTACGTAATAATCTTATTTTGAGCCAATAATGATTAATAACATGCCAATGGTGGGCGCGTCCTTATGGAGCAAGTTATAGCAAGGATTATTAACAATTACAGGTTAATAATCCTTGGTTATAGGTGCTGGTGAGTGTGTAAGTGGGAGGAGCGTGTCGTTTTCTAAATGCTCGTAATGTGCGAAACGTT
>OY811992.1:3014990-3072704 GCA_963681505.1 Eunapius fragilis
GGATGCTAGCAATGCTAAAGCTGCACAGTGGACTAATGACTCAAACCAAGTTGGAATGTGGTCAGCAGAAGGCTCCAAGGTTATAAGTAAACAAAAAAACATATTCATAACAGAAACACAATTAAGAAACAACATCAATGCTCGAAGAGCAATAAGAGTATATCAGGGTAATTTTGGGATGCTCTTGGTGAGTTCAGTTGGTTGATTACTTGAGCATTAATGATGAGTACGAATAATCAATTAGGATCTCAATCCTGGAAGAGTAAGCTGTCCTGCAGCTGATGTACTTACACTTATTGGAACTATCATCTCTATCATCTCCTTGATCTTCTTTATTATAACGTACCCTATGTTCAAAGTGAGCATTTAAAGAAATTGTTCATTTGTACTATGTCATGCATGACGTAATTGGCTATTACACATGTACATATATTATTTCTTCTCAGACCGTTGTGCAGATCTGAACATGGACAATTACTCATTAACATGTCTTGTGCACTGCTGTGCCTGTATGTAGTGTTCCTGGTAGCTGGTTACACTACTTCTGTTCCTGCCATATGTGGAATCAGTGCAGCTTTGGTTCACTACTTCATGTTGGTGTACTTCATGTGTACTGCAGCTGAAGCAGTGTTTCTGTACATTAAATTAGTAAAGGTCATTGGAAACCAAGTGAACAGATTTCCGCTTAAAGCAGGACTAGTGTCATGGCGTAAGTTTTAATGATCAACACTATATTTAAATGTATATGCCTTCATGCTTGTAGTGGTGCCTCTTGGTGTTGTGGTTGTATCAGCTGGAGCTGGATATCGTAATTATTACAATCCAAATTAGTGAGTCAACATGCTTTAGAATGAGTATTCTTTGCATGACAGTAGAATGCCTTATGTTGATTTTGTTGATTATGATGCTCCTACTCTGTTCAGCTGCCGAGCTACTGGTCTGCCGTTCTATCTTGGATTTATTATGCCCTTCCTTGCCATCTATGTGTTCAACTGGATTGTCTTTGTTGTGATAATGGTTTCAATTGGAAGACATACAGCTAGGTCAGCAGCTGTAAGGCAAGCAAGTGAAAGCAGTGGCAATGCGTTCTCTCTAAAGAATGTACTAATAGCAGGAGGTTTAGCTCTGGTGTTGGGGCTTGGCTGGGGCTTTGGTCTCGCAGCAAGCAGTCATAAGATCAGTGCCTTGGCTTGCACATTTCAATTTCTATTCAGTGTATTTGTGAGCTGTCAAGGGTTTCTCCTTCTCCTCTTTCACGGAGTGCGAAGCAAAGATGCTAAAAAGGTTTGGCAGTCATGGCTTTGTCTTCACACTAGGTCATACTCTGTTGCTGGGAGCACATTGGGGGAAGGTGGCACAATGCAAAGCAGTCGTCTTCACACAATGCCACAAACTTCTCGCTCTACTGATGAGCCATCAATTTCCCTGGATGAGAAGTTGTGTAGTGAGCCTGAAAAGCACACCACAACTGAAGAAACGTTTGATGGCGACACAACACTTGAAACAAGCTGTCTTGGGCCTGAAATGGTTGCTGCTGAAGTAGACGTGAAGGCAGTACCACCAAAGAATATTCACAGGAGATTCTTGTCACTTGCATTGTTGAAGGATACAATTGGAGGGATGCCTATTTTTAGGAGTGAAATTCAAGTGACGAAGCATCTTCTTACTACCGAATGTGACGATAACCATAATCTATAAAAGTATGCAAAGGACAACTAAATAGTTTGCTTGATGTATGGAAGGTTGACTGTAAATTAAAATTAACGCAGTTGCATTTGTTTATGCAGGCTACTATACATTTTCAACTACACAAAACTATTGCAAACTGCGCAACCTGGCGCACACAACAAATGTTAGAGTATGCTGCATATCACGGTGATGCCCCTTTTCCTAGCGAGGAACAAAACTGGGAAACAAAACGGGAAAATAAACAACCCATGCGTAGGGAATACTAGCCTCGTTCCTAGGCCCAATTTTTATATTAAAAGTTAGCTGGACAAAAAATAGGGTCTGGTAGTGATGGACAAGGTCTTTGTGCACATGTGCTTACCATTCACCAGAAACTGCAGGTGATTTATGTTTGTTGTAATTTGGTTTGTGAACCTTTCTGTATACTAGTCTGGTCAGCATATGTGTAAGTTAAGTGGTAATCAACTTGAGCTATCGACACTACCATCTCTAAAGGCTTAACCTAACTAGGTCCAGCTCAAACAAGGTATGCGCCTGTGGTAAGCCATGTTCGAGTAAGGAGGGATGGTAACAGCGGTGTAGGAAGGTACACTCATGAATGACCATATGAGACACTATAGACACAGCCTCCTGTCTGAGATGAAGATTGGCAAAAAAAGCTCTACAAATGGACTTCATGTTGCTGCCAGCCAATGCCTTTACAATCGTTTTGTATTCACGACTCACAACTATGTCACATCAGCACCCATTTCTAGGTGAATACACAGAAAGCTGTACACATTGTGCACTATTAGCATTAAGAACATTATATAGTTTATAAAATATTTACCTTAACTGATGTAGGAGCAGCCATTGCATCTTGAATTGTGTTATCACATGGGTCCAACACTATTCAGCTTGCTGCCGCATGTAAATTTAGTTATGTAGATCATTTAATGCATACAGCGTACCTTCAACAGGATTCTGAGATGCATTATCACATCTAGCTCTTGGTCTCCTGCACCATCTATAGTACCTGGCCCCTGATCATTGCTAATGTCACTCAGAGGCTCAGTGCAATTATTAGTCTGTGCTGTGTAGATCAAGTGTGATACCTTTTGTTTTAAATGTCCCTTACAGTTATGGCAATCAGGATAAGGATAAGTAAGCCTTCTTCCAGGGCACTCAGAGATGGAAAGGTTCACAAACCAAATTACAATGGTACACAATTCATCAGTTTCTGGTGAATGGCTAGCGCATGCGCACAAAGACCTTGTCCCTTGCCCTCCGCTAACTTTAATATGGCCTGGGGACAAGGCTAAGGGCATATAGTATTGCAGAAAGAATGTATCGTAAGTCCCCCCCCCCTACAAAAATTGCTCGCATTTAAATTCGCCATAACTTTTTTCATAATCATGTATGCGAACCATTTTACTTCCTGACGCACTAAAATGATAACATGTCAAGTCCGCTGAAGTATAAACTCTTTTACTTACATGAAAGATTCCGGACTATCTCATTCAATTCTTTGCACATTTATTAATATGGAAGTGTCAAAATCACCCTGATGATACTTTCCTGGACAAGCAAAAGAAAAGTAGCGGTCACATTGAAATGTATGGTAATTATAAATTCAGTGCCTAATAACGTTAATGATGGATAGTCCAATTCAGGATGCGTTTAAGGAGAATCTCTTTGGAGTTCACGGAAAATGAAAACTTGAACAACTATCCAGAAGGGTGATTTTGCTGGACACCGTCCCATATGCATATCATGCAATGATGCATCAGTGGTATGTATACTGTAAACAGCGAACTGCTGATGCCCCTGCAACATGTGCAGTACATTACTGTCTCCTGTAACTGAAAACTGCATCAAATGGGTGGAGGAGGAGGTAAGTGGCTTTACTTATAGCCACAGTGCCCAAGTTGCACAGTACAATACTTTAGCAGTCTGTGACTGTACCCCGCAAAAACTGCCACAAACCTCTCTGGCACCCCAGCTAGCCAAACTATTTCTCTGCCTCTGGCAAGGGGCACAAGTGATGATGCCCTCCCTCTCACCTGCGTGCAGACAATCCTCCCACATGCCTTGCAGTTATTGATGAGCACGTGCTTCTGGGCCAGACACTGACAGGTGTGCCTCCCTGGTGGCAGGACTGTAAGTCGTGACTGTCCCTCCGCACTCAGGAGTAGAGCGTACTTCTGTTGTTGAGACATTGCTCCACCAGAAGATTCGCTTGTGTCAAGTGTGCGGTTGGGCAGATGTTGAGAATCCCCGGAGGGCTTGCCATCCTGGGAGGGGGGGGGGGGGGGGAATGTCCGTGTGAGTGTATGCATGTGTGTATGTGCATGTGCATGTGGTAGACATAATACATGCAATGTACAGTATGTACACACACACACACACACACACACACACAAACACAGGTTCTTTAAAACAGGAGCGCTACATATGTACATCTGAGGACTTTTGCCTCTTAGAGTCCGGGAGAACTGCAGTGGTAATGTAATACGAACAAAGGAACAATACTTCATACACTTCTAAATATGGTCACTCAAAGATTGCTGAATCAAGGTGTACTTTAGTTTCCCATCCAACTACCTAAAAACGGAATGTGGTCAGTGCACATATATTAATTAGGATCTAATTCATACTTAGCAAAAACTTGCTTCTGCCTCTGATCCCTGTCCTTGATGAAGCTTCTTATTGCGTCAACTTGAAGATGTTCAAGATCACACACTGCTGTTATGTGATAGAAATAATGCTGATCTTGTGGTGATTTTACTGGTGGTGCCTTATAATGATGGTGTTCATGCATATGGGAATAATGGTAATGGCGGCGCTATTGGCGTGAAGCGGCCAAGTGTTGTGGTCAAACAGCAGAATTCAGCACAGAAAAAGCGCACCAGTACACACAATAAGAGACTAACTAAATAAGTAGACAAAATATAAAGGGTCAAAGGGTCGACTATAGGATGCGCATCTCCGTATGCCTGGAGATGTGCAGCTGCATATGCCATCATTACAGATGAGGAGAACAAGGATAGGAGAGATGGTGTTGCTAAGGATTAGCTATAAATTACAACGAAGATAGATGGAGCCATATAATGTGTACGAAGCGTTAGGCCAAGGATTAAATCAAAAGGAAAGTGCTCAAAACTGCGGCAAACATGTTGTTTGACAAAGTTAAATGATCCCACCTACTCCTGCGAGACCATATACATCTCATTTTCATTTACTTTTTATATTATAGTCATTGTATTACGTGCCTGCAGCTGCTAATTTAATTAATTTGATACAATTGATGACAGTAAACCTTTAACAAAGCAATCTATTGAACAGAAACAATTATGCAAATATAATACAATACATATAATATATATTACTTTGTTGGTATGAATTTTGCTTTTCATTCAGCACCCCTTCAGATCAGCCATCTCGATATGCGGTTTCTTAACCAGTACTCTTGTCCTAGTTCCACCAGAAACTTGCTGCACATTTACTGGAGGCTTGCATTACTTTATTTCCATCCTCCGAATTGTGTTATCAGCATGCACTTATATACATGCATGCAGAGATCAAACTGGTGGTACCATGCACTCTACAAGCCTCCCGACGAAGAGGATTTTGGATGCTATTCAACTATAGCTTTATACTACAAGAATGCCCACCACTCCATGAACGCATGCCTATAATATATGTGCAAGTTTAAATGCACCTGACCGTTGATATTCCTTAAAGGAGAAGAGGCGGTATAAAAGGGCGTAGACTGCTCAATTTTTGACCGGCCAGCCGGTTTTAAGCGGCCAAATATGGCGTCCTGTGAGAACCATATACGGGTCCTGCTACACAGTGACACGTCTACTAATACACACACAGTCCAGTAAAACTAATCGTTAGGCTCATAACTCGAACGCTTCCTTTGTACTATTAATGTAATTACCGGGCACGTGAAGATAACTGGTAAATATGGCGACAGCTGGATGTAGGTTCTCGCTTGGAATGACTTTCTCATCTGAGGCGGAGAAGGATGCTGTCAAACTCCGTGTAGACAGTGCCAGGCGTATCCTTTTTCCTGATGAAAGTACCTCCCAAAGGCCAGATAATGCCGCCCTGTTGAATGCGATGCTGGACATTGTGCTTTCGATCCCATCGACGGCCCCCTCCACCATCCAGTCCACTCCTTCCTTCTTGGACACAGCCGGTACGTGTACTATACTTTTATAAATGTGTCGAGGCCTAATAACTTCATATCGTACAGTAGGCATATCATACGCCGGTACGCGTCCCTAGCAAAAAATCCTGTAAGAATTTATAAGAATTATAATGAGTTAAGAATATGCAAGAAATTGGGACCAAGATCTTATTAGGAATCCCATAAGATCTGATAAGAATCTTATAAGTTTCTTACAAGAACCTTGAAAGTATCTTAAAGGAACTTGTAAAATTCTTACAGGATTCTTACAAGATCCTATTACTAATTCCTACAGGATTCTTATAAGATTCAAGAAATTGGGACCAAGATCTTATTAGGAATCCCATAAGATCTGATTAGAATCTTATAAGTTTCTTACAAGAATCTTGAAAGTATCTTAAAGGAACTTGTAAAATTCTTACAGGATTCTTACAAGATCCTATTACTAATTCCTACAGGATTCTTATAAGATTCAAGAAATTGGGACCAAGATCTTATTAGGAATCCTGTAGGATCTGATAAGAATCTTATACGTTTCCTACAAGAATCTTGAAGGTATCTTAAAGGAACTTGTATGATTCTTATACAGGATTCTTACAAGATCCTATTACTTATTCCTACAGGAATCTTATAAGATTTAAGAAATTGGGACCAAGATCTTATTAGGAATCCTGTAGGATCTAATAAGATACTTATAAATATCCTACAACAATCTTGAAGGTATCTTAAAGGAACTTTATGATTCTTACAAGATCCTATTACTAATTTCTACAGGAATCTTATAAGATTCAAGAAATTGGGACCAAGATCTTATTAGGAATCCTGTAGGATCTGATAAGATACTTATAAGCTTCTTACAAGAATCTTGAAGGTATCTTAAAGGAACTTGTATAATTCTTACAGGATTCTTACAAGATCCTATTACTAAATACTATAGGAATCTTACAAGATGCAAGAAATTGGGATCAAGATCTCATTAGGAATCCTGTAGGATCCGACAGGAACTTATGTAAAGAATCTAACATGGTTCTTGAACAATTCTTATAGGCTCATCCATGAAATAAGTTCCTAGTCAGTTAATTGTATTTCATTTCCTGGAATGCAAGAAAATTGGGGACCAGGATACGTAAAGGAAACCCTTATGATCTATAAGATTCATTGAACATATTCTTAAAAGATACATTAAAGCTTTCTTGTACGAAATTCATATATATAAATGCACTAACCAAAAATTAAAAATACAAAATACATTCCTTTCAATGTTACATATAGTTCACTGTGATTTCCTCTCACTTTCTTAAAATGTCCAGGCATTTTTGGTTGCAGCTAGTTATTATGTCATTTCCTTTGCAAATCATAGTCCCTTTTCCAAATTTGACTTCTATGCACTCTAAAAATGATAAAATTACAAAGCTTTATTACACCACAAAGATGATGCACAAAATATATTTTTAATTATATACACATTCTTTTTATTACCCCCTTCTTGTGCTTATCCCTCAAGCTATCCTTCATTTCCCGTTGTATCTTAAATCCTTTTACTGTCCCAATGTATCCCTTAAATTGTAGTGCACTCGTTACATACTTACCTTCAATATGAGCTACTCATTTAGGAGAAAGGTTTAGCTTTTCACATTTTTCTAATACAACGATTTTGACATCTCCTCATCCGTAAACAATGATTGCATAAGTTGCCTAGCATATTTGCTAGGCTCAGGGCTGGAATGGCCAGCAGATTCACACCGTTCTTCTGTAAGGTGTGAAAAATAAATCAACCCATGTGTATAACTTATGTACACTTACAGTTGTGAAATGCTTGACATCCTCAACATTAGTGATTACCCGAGGAGCATGTGCAGGGATGGTAGACTACACATACAAAGTAGAAAATGTAGCCACTAATTAATTTTTTTTTTTTCCATTACCTTTGTATCACTAGCTGATAGCCACATCTGCTTCAGCTCCAGAAGAGTGGTATTGATGGATTTCTGAAAATGACTGTTTCAAATACATCCTCTAATCTTGTACATAAATTTACCAAGTAGAACAAACAATCTTCGGCCGGCTCAAGAGAACATGTATCCTTATTTATTTCATTTTTGGGGAGAAGAGGAAAGAGGAAGCAGAATGAGGAGAAGAACCTTGTATTATTATTTTTATTTTGTTAAATTATCACTTACCGTTTTGGTTATTGCTGTCACTTGAAAAAAGATTGATATTAAATTAAATATGATTAAATTGCTGTTTGGTTGCAATATTTACCTTGTTCTGGTGTATTTTCTTTATCTTCATCAATGGTGATTGGGTTCTGATTTGTTTCACTCTAAAGGAAAGGTGCAATGTTAATAGTATTATTACACACATCATTGCTAACTGTTTGAGACTGATCTTCATTCGGCCAAACAAAAGTAGATGATTGTTGTGGCAACTGAGTTTCTGCATTCTGAATCATGTATTGATGACATTTGATACATAAATATCATTACAACTATGTATATAATTGTTTTATAATTATGTTACCATATACGTTTGAGCTTCATCCACACTTTGCTTTGTGTGTGGTTGTGCCTGGTCCTGTGATCCCCATGACAGGTGGTTTTTTCTCTGCAGGAAATTAACAAACAATGCTATAAGTAAGATTGTAGTTATTTTATTACAAAGAGCATAAAAACAAAGGTATAGTGTACTTTTTGGAATTTTTTTACTGCAAAATATTATACAATTAAGTAAACAAATCATTAATAGTTAGAACCTGTAATTATCTTTTTAATCTATAACCTTTGGTTTTGGTTCTACTTCATCTGATGTGCTATCACTGCTGTCCTCTTCCTCCCTTTGCCGCTTCAGAGGGGCTGGCTTCCTAGGCTTTTCATCTATACGTAAGTATACATTAACATTCCCATTTACCATTATTAGATTAATCATTTACCGTGTATATTTACAATAGCAACATCTTGTCGCTCTCCTTTTTCCGAATTCCATACCACTTTTAATTCTGCAAGCAAATCAGTGGAGCTGATGGAACTTCCGTCCTCATCTTCAAGTTGTGATGATTTTACAACAAATAGCTTATTTGTTCTTAAACTCTTCACAGTACACCATTCTGTACAAAACAATATTATTTACAGTATGTATTGTATACGCACAACATTTAACATCTTATTCTATGATCTGACCAGGATAAGCTATAATTTCCCTTTGCCCGTTGCCGTTGACACAGACTACTGTCGCGCTAAATGTAAGCTATGAATGATATATACGGCAGCATGAGAGTACTGTATCAGCTGCTCTAGATAGTCAAAGGAAGTACACAAGTAACCAATAATTGTATTCATATAATTAAGCGCAGCTGCTCCTCAATTCATATATGACCCTGAGAAGGTAGCTTCGTGGAATTGACACACAATGCCAGGGAATACAGTTAGATGTATATACATTACTTGCAAAATTGGCTCAAGTATTAACCACACTGTAATAAATGTACGTGATTACAAACGATCCTGAGCATTTTGATTTGTTAAACGCAAAGCTTGACCTACTAAACGTAACTTGAATACTTGCAAAACTGAGTCTGGTGCAAACATTTTAGCCAACGCATATAGCAATTTCATGCACGTATTTTTTTCTCCTAAGTATGTAAATGCTAGTACATACTAATCTGACTACTATAAATTTGGCAAAAATTTAACAACCTAAAAAACTCACAAACACAAAGCTCACTTAATGGAGAAGGAATTGGGTTCTCCGCATTGTCTAAGTGCTTCAACGGAATTTTCTTGGCCCGTAGACTCATCTCCTTGAGAAAACTTCGATGCTATACTATTAGTGATTGAACGGAATTGTGCCTGTGTGACGTGCATGGGAACCGGCCGCGGAATGCCGCATGATATAAGATATATTGCAAGACTCTTACAAGAATCCTGCAGCGTCTATTCTTATAAGATTCCTGTTTTGTTCTTATAAGAAATATTACAAGACACTTACAAGAATCCTGCAGCGTCTATTCTTATAAGATTCCTGTTTTGTTCTTATAAGAAATATTACAAGACTCTTACAAGAATCCTGCAGCGTCTTTTCTTATAAGATTCCTGTTTTGTTCTTATAAGAAATATTACAAGACTCTTACAAGAATCCTGCAGCGTCTATTCTTATAAGATTCCTGTTTTGTTCTTATAAGAAATATTACAAGACTCTTACAAGAATCCTGCAGCGTCTATTCTTATAAGATTCCTGTTTTGTTCTTATAAGAAATATTACAAGACTCTTACAAGAATCCTGCAGCGTCTATTCTTATAAGATTCCTGTTTTGTTCCTATATAAGAAATATTACAAGACTCTTACAAGAATCCTGCAGCGTCTATTCTTATAAGATTCCTGTTCTGTTCTTATAAGAAATATTACAAGACTCTTACAAGAATCCTGCAACGTCTATTCTTATAAGATCCTTTTTTTGTTCTTAGGTAATTCTTACACGTTCCTATACATTTCTTGTAGGAATCTTGTAGGAATCTTATAGGGCTTTAGGATCTTACGACGCTTATTGTTTCTTACCCTTTTTCTTATAAGAAATGAAGTTCTTATAAGATTCTTACTAATTCTTGATAAGATCCTATAGTTTTTTTTGCTAGGGGTATATGCACATACATGCATAGTTATAGAATAAAAGGCCGGCGTGCATTGGCTTTTATGCTGCCCTTTCTTATATAGGCATGTACACAGGAGATGAAGACAAAGACGACCAGAGGCTCTGTGTGGTTGAGCACAAGGCTATTAGGTGTCTCTGTCAGGGCTTGGTACAGCAACACTGCTGTAGACCACGTCCCACTTGGCAGCTGGAGTCCTTTGTAAAGGTACATAAATCCTCCTATGCTGGTTGCATTCTATTCGTTTGAATGTGTAGAAAGGAGGCATTGTGCGAATTCGCTTTGTCTGCCCACACTGCAAAGTGGCTCGCACTTGGGCTTCTTCAAGAGTTCTTGCGGGTCACTACTTGGCAAGCCAAAAGCAAGTAGCTATGCTCATGTACTGCATAACATCTAGTAATATTTTTGCTTGCACTCCATGCATGCAGGCTCATCCATGCCTTTACCTGTGCTGGCATGTTGCCATCTCAGTTCATGAACTTTTGCAAGTTTGCAGAGATAGGTTAGGTAGCTTTGGCTTTATATTTGCTGATATACTTTTATTAACTCTAAGCTTCCATCACAAAACGGGATAGGCTGCAGACTTGATTGTCCTGTCCTTTCACCTGTCGCTTGCCCTATACTGCTTGTAACCTTTACTCAGATCTGATGAATAGGTATCTTGGCATGTCATTTCGATACATATGCTATCCACCCCTCCTGAGTTGTGATGGTCTATGACTTGTCTGAGGTCATCCACAAATGCCGCAGGTAGACATCCAGAATCTTTAATGTTGTTATGTTTTTTTGGCAGCCACAGGTGTCAATTTCTGAATGGATATCCCTCTCTTTATATCTAAACAGTTCTTTTTAGAACTACCAGTATCAACAACAGATTTGCATTGTCTGCACTGCATCCAAAAGAACAAATGACAGGCATTTGTGGTGTTGGTATTACTATCAAAGCAATTTCATCTTATTTTCCCTGTAGACCTTGAACCAGTGGTTGCAGTTGTTCAATAGTATACTATATGACCCCGAAGCCTGCACTGGGACATTAGGAACTTGGTGAGTGGTGTGGCTTGATTGGACAGGGGGCTACTATAGTGATGCCCTTTGTAAGCATAAACTGCGATTGATAATACTTGACAACCTTGACTTATGCAATGGCGTAGGAAGGAGCTTAAAAGTGTGTGTGGGGGGGGGGGGGGGGGTCCCCTTGCGATAGCCCAAATACAAGCAGGGGGGGGGGTCCCCCTTGCAACGTAAGCTAAACCACTAATTAATAATTTAGGTAGTTAATTCACACATCAAAACATTCTGAGCAAAAGATAGGTTTCACTTGGTTTATAATTTTAAAAAAGTACTACTGGTGTAAAAGTTGGGGGGGCAAATGCCCCCCCCCCCCCCCCCCTCCCCTGCTCCCCCTTTTCCTACGCCACTGTTTTCATGATTTTATTAAGTAAAAAGTGTATACAAAATTTAAACTCCATACTCATTTGTTTCCACAACTTTCCCTTAGCATGGATGGTATAATTTTGTGCTAATAATAACAAACATTCAAGAATCAGAGCATATTGGTCAGCAACATACATATACAAATAAATGAATACACTTGAATGAATTTTTTCATAAATGATGGACCTATAACCTTTGTACGGAATGCCCACTGGATTTGGAAACCTGCTTCTGATTTCCTATGTGGCAAAAAGATTATCAGTACACTATCTTTTAGGTTACATGTTTTACATTTTGTACACATTTTGGCATTATCTCTCTTCTATCTGAAGGGTGTGTCACCAATCCCTTCCTCATCAGGTATGTTGGATGGTTCTACAACCCCAGGTCTCTCAATACCTGCCAGAATTGCAGATATAGTCTGTATCTCTTTCTGTCATTGGCTAGGGACGGGGCAGCTCTCCCAGACAGGAACACTGGTGGCCGACGGATGATGCAGGGCCCAAACAGACAGTGAGGACAAGGAGGTTCATTCACAGTGCCATCCATCATTGGTGGGTCTCCTCCTGGGTAACCTGCCCACAAAGTGAATACTTGGGATGCTGTTGCTATGACAACCAAGCAGTTTACCTTTTGGTCGTTGCACTGAACAAGTATCTGAACTACCTTGGACTGGTAAGTCATCTTGGTGCCATGTACTGCTGGAGTTGGCGGCAGGCACTTGAAAGGTATCTTGGTGACTGGAGTTGGTGGCTGGCACTTGAAAGGTGTCTTGGCATGTCATTTCGATACATATGTTATCCACCCCTCCTGAGTTGTGATGGTCTATGACCTGTCTGAGGTCAGCCACAAATGCCGCAGGTAGGCATCCACTGGTACATTCAACCACAACCTTGTGCATGAATAGAAGATGTGTAGGAATGTGGTTGATCACTAATACATGTACATTGAGCCACTGATGAGTAAGAATGTGGTTGATTCTGGCTTGTGTATGAGTGTTTAATTTATTACTGTACATGTAAGTACTGCCTTGTTTACATTGCATTGGCTTCTATAGAAGGTGTTTACTTGTTAATGACTAAATGGGTTTGCTAAATTGTGTGCCTTATAAAAAACATATCCTTACCTTTATTCTAGGAATGGCACTAGATTCGGAAGACACATTGACTAAACCCGACTATAAAAAATTCCAGCACGTGCAGATGTGGTTTCAGATTACTAGTGAATGTGTCTGCTGGAATCAGGGCTTCTAAAGTTTTTCTTGCAATTGTTTACAGTGTATGTGTTTTTTGCTCGGTATACATTATGTACAAGACACAAGCCGTGCACAGGTCTGCTGGAATCCGTGCACAGGCCCAACGCAATTACCGAACCATTGTCATGCGCGCACGTGATAATTTACCTTCGAGCCAAACTCACCTTTGAAACTGACTTAAAGCCTCACAGAGCTTGCAACAGTGATCACTATAGTACGCTATGTTTGTTTTGTTCGTTTATACCTGGCCTGGGTGATGGTAATATAAGAAGGCGTAAGAGTAAGAGAGAAGTATGCGATTTACAGCGCACATCGTTACCGCTTCAAGTAACTGTTCTAGTACTCGGTGAACAGATTCGACGATGAAAGTAAAAGTCTATATAGGATCAGTCGAGACTCAGTACAATGAACTAGGCCTATATAGTACTCGCACATCCTGTTGTAGCGCACAACGTACGTGTGGCATGGATCGCAGAGAACTCGATCACGATCGGCCTATACTGGTGTATTTCTTTTGTGAAAAGCTACATAGATAACCAATTGCCTCTGTGTTTTTTGGTCCAAAAAGTAACAGGGTAACCGATTGAAAACGCAAGTACAAAACGACCAACCTTTCGCCATTTAGTCATGACGTATTTGGGGATAGTCCCCGAGCAGTCTAGCGCCTTTTATAGCGGGTTCTGCGCATCGGTTCGCGCAGCGCAATCGTAACTATTTACGTGGCAACTTCTCCTTTAATGTCCTCCGTTCAGTAGAGTTTATATTTCCCTATTGATGCGGTATTTAAGCAACGTAAGGGGGAGGGTACATAGCAACATAAAGTAGGGTGCTTAGCAACATAAGGGAGCGGGTATATAGATGTTTACATTATCGCGTTCTCAAGATCGGCTTTCATGCAGTTAAGGAAACCTCTCAATACGCGAAGTGGTTGCGAGGGGCTGCCAAAATTGTTTACACACAACATACACACAGCTGCAGCGCGCCATGCGCTTTTGTGTTTTGGGACAATCACTCTTGTGATACTTTTTTAGGGCTTGTAACGCTCGCATTTAAATGTATGCTGTTAGTTAAAACTTCAGTGCTTTGTAACTCCGTGCGTATAATGAACATCTGATAGAGGATTTTTGCAGATCACAGAAAATACATTGCAAACCTACCCAGAAGGATCAGTGATTTTGCTTGATGTGCTTAAACTACACTCAGCCTTGCAGCCATACAATTGCACTCGGCACGTGAGAATCTAGAGTATTTAACTTGTGCTCTGTTCTCTCAGACTATATTAATTGAAATTGGAGGAACCTGAAGTAGCACAAACAGTAAGCAGTTAGGTACTAGCTCGTGTAGGGGATTGTGGCCTGAGTCAGTCTGAGCATGTGTGTGTAGTATAAGTTCCCTTTGCATATTATGATAATTGCGTTGATAGGACAATTATAGCCGTTTGTGACCACATGGATTTAAGCTTTCTAGCGGCATTGTGTAAGATCTGCAATGGATGCATGCAGTAGCCATGTAGTTTTTCATTAAATTGGTATACAGGGGTGTCCGCGAATGAATGCAACGTAAGCGGCTTTTGGAACCATTACGTTCAAAAGCGTAGAATTCATTCATGGATAGAATAATATAGCACGCGAATTTTTTGGTTAATTCTTAGCGGTGGTTTGCGTGTGGTTGAAATGACTGAGGCGGTTTGTACCTGACATGTACAGTAACGGCCCGTTTTTAAGGTAATTAGCGCATCTGCTTTTCAGGAAAAATAACTAATTCATCTGGAACTATAGCAAATATTATTTTTCGTAGCAAACCCGCATAACAAAATTCACTTTCATTACTTTCGGCAGCTAGTTCCGGGTCACTTGAATAATTATTTTTCCTGAAAAGCAGATGTGCTAATTACCATTAAAACGGGCCGTTATGGTATATCACTGTATTAGTTTGCACCATTCATTTGTGATAGCAACCACCTCGTCTCTAACACAAACCGCCACTATGTTGAACGTGAAAACATCGTGCACTGCTACGTGGAAAGGCTACCCTTCCATCCGTCTGAATCAAGGCGACTGATCAGTGTATTTGGAAGGGAACGTATTCGTTATTATACCGGCTGGAAGTGGAAACTCACTCTGTTTCAGCATGGATATTATACGGAAGGGATTGGAAACGGATCACGTGCCCGTCAGTGTAGTATAATTTAACACCTTCGACAACCACTGCGTTCCTCATACCAGAGATAATATATAATTATCTCTGCTCATACTCAGTGAAGGATGATAAGTTTCAAGGTTATAACGCTTGTTTGTTCTTCCGACTGCGTCTGACTGCCGTAGGGGTTAACTATCTTTCCTTGACCCGAGTTTCTGTGCTCAAGAAATGCTTTGTGTGGTGAAAGAGACGACAGCTTCATCCAATTGGCTTGACTTAAGTAAAATCAGGTATTTCTCACTGCGCTGGATGGAACTCAACATGTTTCATGTCCAGCAATTTCGGACATCCATAGACGTCTGTACATTGAAAACTCATGTAAAGTATTTGATTTTTTAAAAACATGAATGCAGTAGGATTATTTTTCAAAATATAAATCATGCATTCTTTTATTTTTTACTTTCATCTTGCGAGCAGAAGAATCAACAACAAAATTAATTACTTTTGCCAATTACGTAATAATCTTATTTTGAGCCAATAATGATTAATAACATGCCAATGGTGGGCGCGTCCTTATGGAGCAAGTTATAGCAAGGATTATTAACAATTACAGGTTAATAATCCTTGGTTATAGGTGCTGGTGAGTGTGTAAGTGGGAGGAGCGTGTCGTTTTCTAAATGCTCGTAATGTGCGAAACGTTTGAAAATTTCTTTCATCGGCGTACCTATATCGACGAACATGCACTCGGCGTGTATCAACCTGTTCTCTACGACTGCGTAAGTTAACGGTCTGTTGCTATATATCGCGCATGACAAGTACACCACGCGCGCGCACACAAACATTCACACATACGACTAGATCTTTTTCCTGGGTGTATATTAGGAAGAATCTCTTTTCTTTAGCTGATGCAGATTAACCGGTTGGATTGGTCTGTATCTCTAGCCGCTAGTCATTTATGTCATCTGGGTGTGGTCTATAGCCTGGGCAGAAATGTGTGTGTATGTGTGTGTGTGTGTGTGTGTGTGTGTGTGTTTGTGTGTTTGTGTGTATGTGTGTGTGTGTGTGTTTGTGTGTATATATGTGTGTGTGCACTTTTTCCTAGGATGTATTAGGAGAATCTCTTTATGTAACCGGTTGGGTTGGTCTATGCGGACTATGCCCTGGGCAAGAAGGAGTTTAAAAAATACTACCGTAAAGTACCACGAATAAGCTCCCCCCCCCCCCTCCGCCCCCAACCCGAGAACTTACAAAAAGTTGTGTGTCATCTGGGTGTGGTCTGTACCCTACGCAAGAATTTGTGTGTGTGTGTGTGTGTGTGTGTGTGTGTGTGTGTGTGTGTGTGTGTGTGTGTGTGTGTGTGTGTGTGTGCTCTTTTTCCTGGGATGTATATTAGGAGAATCTCTTTATGTAACCGGTTGGGTTGGTCTGTGCCCTGGGCAAGAATGTGTGTGTGTGTGTGTGTGTGTGTGTGTGTGGTGTGTGTGTATGTGTGCTCTTTTTCCTGGGTGCATGTTAGGAGAATCTCTTTATATAACCGGTTGATTTGGTCTGTGCCCTGAGCAAGAAGGAGTTAAATATCTCTAGACGCCAGTCAGTTGTGTCATCTTGTGGTCTGTACCCTGGGCAAGAATGTGTGTGTGTGTGTGTTTCAGTGTATACACACACACACACACACACACACACATACTCCCAGTTCTTTTTCCTAGGGTGTATATAAATCTTTTTAGCTGAAACCTGTTGGGTTGATCTGTACCCTGAGCAAGAATGGGTTAAATATCTCTAGCTGCTAGTCAGTTGTGTCATGTGGGTGTGGCCTTTTACCTGGGCAAGAATGGGTTAATGTTTAAATCTCTCAAGCTGCATGCTAGGCAGTTGGTCTGGGCAAGAATGATTCTCTAGTCGTTTCAATGTCTGGGTGTGGCCTGTACCCCAGAAAGGGCTGCTGGTCATTTTAATACCTGGGTGTGGTTTGTACACACACACACACACACACACACACACACACACACACACACACACACACACACACACACACACACTCACACACACATGCTTTCCCAGCTATCGGGTGTTTTGTTCATATCCAAAGCCTATGTACGTATGTACATACAGTATGTGGTTGTGTATTTGTCTGTTCCAGCTGCCTTTATCTGATTGTGGATACATGTACTTTTATTTTTAACCACCCAAATATCACACTGAACCTGTGCTCTCTTCAGGATGGTGGTGGATGGCTGGTAACAAGGTTCTCTGGTTGTGAGTTCCATCTTTAAGCACAGTGTATGTGTATGTCCCAATCCCCTCCTCCCCTTTGAAGGGCTTAGTGTAGGAGAGGTTCACCGGACCCTCAGGGCTCTTTTTTATCGGCTATGTTACACGTAACCCCTCACAATCCTGGAAAATTCACCACACCCACAGGGCTCTTTTTAGTCCGTTCTATAACCAGAAAGTTCACCATAAGGTGTGAGGGGTTAAGTAACATAGCCGACTTAAAATACCCCTGTGAGTGTGGAGTACTTTCCTGGAGTGTGAGGGGTTAAGTTGCGTAGCCTACAAAAAGGGACCCCTGTGGGTGTGGTGTATTTTCCAGGAGTGTGAGGGGTTAAGGAAAATAGCCGAAAATTCACACACTCCTCACACACTCCTCACCACACCCACAGGGTTCTTTTTTGTCAGCTGTGTTCCAATTACAATAGTGCAAAGGGTCAAGCCAGTTAGCCAGACCTAGCAAAATGAGCCCTTTACTTTTTGAGTGTTTGTTCATATCGGGAGCCTATGTACATATGTGGTTGTGTATTTGTCTGTTCCAGCTGCCTATATGTATATGTACCTTTATCTGATTGTGGATTTGTGAGGTCACTATTTACATGTACAGGGATATGGTATCTCCCAACTTGCTAGAGAAGCTTATTGTTTCTGGGGAGGAGGGGGTTGGGACATATAGAGGTACTAAAAAAAAAAGAAGGGGTTGGGAAGTGTAGAGTCAGTAAGCCTTCCAAAGCATATATGTGATAAGGGTAATGAATAAGAAGGAGGTCATGTTAGCAGCTGCCTGGGAGTTCACCCTTGACAGCTACTCTACTTTGTAAAATAGTAATGTAGTTTATAAGTACCTTTCATAAATTTGCATCTTGCATTTGTAATGAGGGCTCCACATCTACACGCTGTGTGTGCTTGTGTGTGTGTGCGCATGCTTGTGTGTGTGTGTGTGTCTGTGTGTGTGTGACATCTTGCCCTGCCAACCCATTGACAATGTGCCATATGTTATATGTTGGGCCATTTCATTCACCCTCCTCTTCTCATTCAACAGATTATCGTCCACTATGGCAATGAAGAAATGAGAAATCCTGTGCAACTGTCATTATAGGAACGTTTTCATTGTGAAACTGTACCTCCATTCGTTAACACACTTATTTATACATTTGTATGGTTATTGATTAAAGTTGTTATTGATATCTTTAAAAGGCACACCTACTGACAAATTACAGTGCCGTAGAGGCATGAGCTAGGTTACACAGGCAGGTCTTTTCATTGGCAATTCATATCAGAACAGCCTTAGGGGTTGTGGCACAACTACCACTAAGAATTAACTACACTCCAACTGTTGGCAGTAGGAGGTGGGGCACCTGTACATGTGTTACTGAAAATCTATTTTTATTTTTAATCATGGGCAGTGAATGGTTCCACCTACTCAGGGATGTGGTAGCGAGGGGGGAGGGGGAGGGGGGGGGGGGTGGTGCATGCCATTGGGCAACCTAAAATTGCTATTACCTGACTCCAATGGACAAAAGGTTTTCCCTAACCCTGGATAGAACACTCCAATATTATTTTAGGAGCATGGCTATATATATGGGGGGGGGGGGGGGGGGGGGGGAAATGCTACCTGACACTTATGTAATTACTTCTGACTCCAGCGATGGACAATTAGTACTTCCCCTCTGTACTGGACCAACTTGGGATTGCCTGTTGCTGTGTGTGTCTGTGTATGTGTGTGTGATGATGGGGGTGAGGGTGGTGAGGGTGGTGAGGGTGGTGATGGTGATGATGATGATGACGATGATGATGATGATGATGGTGATGATGATGATGATGATGATGATGATGATGATGATGATGATGATGATGATGATGATGATGATGATGATGATGATGATGATGATGATGATGATGATGATGACGATGACGATGATGGTGATGGTGATGATGATGATGATGATGATGATGATGATGATGATGATGATGATGATGATGATGATGATGACGATGACGATGACGATGACGATGACGATGACGATGACGATGACGATGAGGATGGTGATGGTGATGGTGATGACGATGACGATGACGATGACGATGACGATGACGATGACGATGACGATGACGATGACGATGACGATGACGATGACGATGACGATGACGATGACGATGATGATGATGATGATGATGATGATGATGATGATGATGATGATGATGATGATGATGATGATGATGATGATGATGATGATGATGATGATGATGATGATGATGATGATGATGATAATGATGGTGGTGATGGTGGTGATGGTGATGATGATGATGATGACTACCACCAGTAACTAGTAATGTTAATAACGTTATTAAGCAACTTGATGTTCACCTATGTCACAAGGTGAGGGGGTGGGTCATCATAACAAATACTTTAGCGCAAGCGATAATATTGCCGAGCTGTATTAGTGCAAATGATATGATATGATATGTAGTAATATACATGTTTGAACCTGCATGGCATGTATACATCAGATAAGATGCTGACTATCATGTGCTGCTGACACTACTCTCAGTTAAATTGAATGGTTGCGAAGGGATTGAACATTCCTATATAGTCAATAGACAAAGATCAGTTTGATGCTGGGACTACTCATACTTGTAATGTCATTTTTCTTTATAGGTCAATAATGATTAATAACATCAAATGTGGGCGCGCCCTTATTGTAAGTGCTGGTGCGTGTGTGAGTGGGAGGAGCGTGTCATTTTCTAAATGCTCGTAAAGTGCCCTAGGTTCAATACGTTTTTGAATATTTCTTTCATCGGCGTGAATAGATGAACGTGCGCTCGGTACCTGTTTTCTACGGCCGCGTAAGTTAACGCTACGTTCCTACATCTTGATACTTCATCCCATTATGCGTAATGACACACCACGCGCACACAGACACACACACACACACACACACACATTCCCACATACTCCCAGCTCTTTTTCCTGGGGTGCACATTAGGAAGAATCACTTTAGCTGATGCTGATTAACCGGTTGGGTTGGTCTGTACGCAGGGCAAGAATAGGTTAAATATATCTAACCGCTAGTCAGTTGTGTCGTCTGGGTGTTGTCTGTATTACTAGTACCCTGGGCAAGAATGGGTTAAATATCTCTTGCCGTGTTGTTTGTGTGGTCGTGTACTCTGGGTAAGGTTGGCTGTCCAGTTGCCTGGGTGTGGCCAGTACCCTGGGCAAGAATGGGTTAAATATCTCTTGGTGCTAGTCAATTGTGTTGTCTGGGTGTTGTTTGTTTGTAGTGTGAAGGGTTAAGGAACATAACCGACTAAAAAGTGCCCTGTGTGTATGGTGTGCATTCCAGTAGTAGGAGGGGTTAAGTAGCATAGCTGACAAAAAGAGTCCTGTGGGCGTGGTGAACTTTCCAGGAGTGGGAGGGGTTAAGTAACATAGCTGACAAAAAGAGTCCTGTGGACGTGGTGAACTTTCCAGGAGTGGGAGGGGTTAAGTAACATAGCTGACAAAAAGAGCCCTGTGAGGAGTGGGAGGAGTTTATTAACACAGCGGACAAAAAGAGCCCTGTGGGTGTGGTGAGGAGTGTGTGAGCTGTTAGCTGTGTTTATTAACCCCTCACATCCTTGAAAGTACACCACACCCACAGGGGTCTTTTTTGTTGCCTATGTTACTTAACCCCTCACACTCCTGGAAAGTACACCACATCCATTTTGTGGGTGTGGTAAACATTCCAATAGTGCAAAGGGTCAAGGCAGATCCAGCCCTGAGTTGTATGTAAAATGTTTTTTGAGCTTCTGTTTTGTTAATATTATAGCTATGTACATATGTGGTCATGTATTTGTCTGTTGCAGCTGCCTTTATCTGATTGAGGATACATGTATGTGTGCTGAGGTCTCTATTTCTTGTTACAAAGTAGTGGTATCCAGGTGATGAAGAGAGGCATATTGTGACCACCCAAATATTCTACTGACACCTGCTGTGTTCTGGTGAGTTCCATCTCTAAGCACTGGTGTATGTCCCAATTCCCTCCTCCCCTCTGACGGGCTTAGTGCAGGAGACGACGTGTGAGGCACTCTCTGCCTTTCATAGGGGAGGAGGGGGTGGGACTATAAGCCCTTGTGAATGTAGGAGGGGGTTGGAACATATAATAATGGTAATGAATAGAATGAGGTTATGTTAGTTAGCATGTACAATGCTGACATGCTGATGTATTGCTAATATGCATACATGTAGGACCTAAAAGAGAGTCCATTCTGCACTTTGACTATACACATCACACAATGTGCCATATGTTATATGTTGGGCCATTTCATTCACCCTCCTCTTCTCATTCAACAGATTATCGTCCACTATGGCAATGAAGAAATGAGAAATCCTGTGCAGCTGTCATTATAGGAACGTTTTCATTGTGAAACTGTACCTCCATTCTTATTGCCTTGCTAACACACTTATTTATACATTTGTATGGTTATTGATTATAGTTGTTATTGATATCTTAAAGGCACACCTACTGATAAGTTACAGTGCCGTAGAGGCATGACACAGGCAGAACTTTTCTGGCACCCTCAGCGACTCTGTTGTTTTTGGCAATGTCATATCAGAACAGCCTTCGGGGTTGTGGCACATACCAACTAACAACTGTACCACTAAGAATTAACTACACTCCAATCCATATCTGGTGTTGGCTGTAGGGGGTGGGGCACACAACTGTACATGTATTACTGAAAATCTATTTCAACCATGGACAGTGAATGGTTTCACCTACTGTGGGACATTCTCTGATGTTTAGGCAGCATAGGTCATGTGGTATGGAGAGGGGGGGGGGGGGGGGAGGTTGAGGTGCATGCCAACTGACCTTTGTGTAACCTACAATTGCTATTACCTGACTCCAGCAATGGACAAAAAGACAGTTAATATGTCCCCCTACCGTGCAGGAACATGGATAGAACACTCTCTGATGCAATTTAATTATGCTGGGGGGGGGGGGGGGGGGGGGGAGGGTGCATGCCACCTGACACTTGTGTAATTGCTATTAGCTGCATGCTGACTTAAGTGATGGACAATTAATATTTCCCCTTAGTCAGGAACATGGATAGAACAGTCTCGGATGGTTAGATAGCATGGCAATATATGGATGAGGAGGTGGGTTGGGGGGGGGGGGGGCGGGGGGGTTCATGCCAACGAACATTTGTGTAACTTTAAATTGCAATTACCTGCAATGTCTCTGAGTAGTGGTTCACTGTTCATTTCTAGAGGCAGGTAATAGCAATTTTATGTACACAAGGCATGTACCCCTCCCCCCTCCTCTTCCGGTATATATTGCCATTCTATCTAAATATCAGAGGCTGTTCCTGGAAAATTGCACTGTTCATTGCTAGTCAGTTTAAGTTACATAAAAGTCAGTTACATGTACCCCCGCCCCCTCCCCCTCCCCTGCCACATATTGCCATGCTTCCATATGAATTGGTGGAAATGTTTTTGTTTTAGGTAGCATGGCAATATGCATTAGGGAGGAGGGGGGTGGGGGGTACATGCCTTGTGTAACTTAAAATTGCTATTACCTGACAATGGACAGTGAATAATCTGACATGGATAAGGTGATAATATAGCATGCATACATGTATTGGGGGGGGGGGGGACTCCTGGGTGTGGGTGTGGGTGGGGGTGGGGGTGTGGATGTATTTGCTAAAGGGCAGTGTGTCAGGGATCAGGGGTTAAGCATCATACGCATAAGCTCAATCACTATCTATAGCCCTAATTAATAAGTCTAAATAACTGGGGGAGTGTAATTTACTGCCACACCTCTCACTATAACTATTTTGCGAGGGGCAAAGAGGAGGGGCTTAAAACACTCATGCTTTGGGCGTGGCTACCTCGTAAAAGCGGAGGAGCTATACAGGGGCGGATACAGGATTTTCCAAATTGGGGGGTTGAAACCCACGATACGAAAAGCGCGGGGGAGGGGGGGGGGGGGGGGGGGTTCTGTACGCTTTAGGCCCGATACGAAAAGGGGAGGGGGGGGGGGTGCTGTACACTTCAGAATGTGGGGGAGGCTGCTTAGCGAAGATGGCGGGAGGTACCTTCTATGAAAGGGGGTGTTGCAACCCCCAACCCCCCCCCCCCCCCCCCCCCCCCCCCCCCCCCCCCCCCCCCCCCCCCCCCCCCCCTGCCTGGAGCGACAGGGCGTAGTGTAATCGGGGACATAAATTATGCACTAATGGCGCCCCCCAACTCTTGCGCCTGCGCTATTCGTACCAGAGGCGGATACAGGATTTTCAGTTTCGCGAATAGTAGGTGGGGGAGGGGGGGGGGGGGGGGGGGGGGGGGGGGGAGGAAGGTGCTGTCCGCTTCTGGCCCGATACAAAATGCGTTCATGGGTTCGATCGCGCTGGGGCGACAATTAATAACCTCTCTTCTATTTTGGCCACCCCTTAAACCCCCCTCGCTACGCCACTGCCCCAAGCAGCCGCTCATTACAGTTATCAATTCACGTGTTCGTTGCGTTCGCGATCGCTTATTGTTCATAACATCATCGATCGTGACTTACAGTTACCGGGGACGAAACTCAGTTGCCCCACCCCCTGTATCCGCACCTGCCACTGTCTCTGTTACGGTACCTTAAGGGCCTGCAGGGCCCTGCCAACCGAGGTCGGCTTAACAGTAACGCTCACCCCCGCAGTAAAGTTTGCCTCTTGCAGATACATATATATGATTCTCTGTCTCTTGCATCTATTTATCTTTCGATCTCACACTTGTATAGAGTTCTTCTGCCAAACGTAGCTTAAGAAAGTAGCTGACATGCATTCACAACGTCCGGCCTTGTCGATCGGCTTTATACAGTAGGGTACTAAGAGTCATTATACACATGACACAGCAAAGTGCGCTCGTGTTCGCTAACATACTGCCATACTGCACGGTCACTAACCACATAGCTTTGGTGTTTAGATCCAGCGCCAGTCGAGAATGTACGTCGTTATAAGTATGTTAGTTTATGGTGTACGCACAAGCTCCACTTAAATAAAAAAAACCCCGCCGGTAGAAGTTTATAACTACATGCATCCACGTAGGCCTACCAGAGACAGAATGCGTTCGCTTGCAAAACTGGTACAATAACATATCCCTTAGTTCATACCGAACACCCATCTTGCGAGTACGGAACTATGCCAGATAAGGCTATGGTGTTAATGAAGTCTATTAGGCTAGGCACGGTCGGCTCTACCAAGCACCGATAATTAGCTCATGTGACGTCGGATGACAATTAATAATTTCATACAATTGTCCCAGATTTTGAAGTGCGGTTCATAAAAGTGCCTAGGGAATGTTGTGTGTAAGGGTCTAAAATACACCACTTGCTCCTACTAATGACTCAGTAGTTCAGCCTTCATATTCCAGGATGTAGACTTGAGATTTATGGCGGAGTGATAGGAAAAAAAGTTGAAGAAACATGACAATATCATGTTTCACGTACAAATGTACGTAGTAGCACAAAAATGCGTATGGAATTAGTAGTGAACACTTTTCTACAGAGACCAGAATATAGAAAAGATGATTCATCAGTATCCCTATCATAAACCGTTACGTAATGTTGTATTGTAGCTAATGTACAAGAACCGTGAGTGTTTTTACACATCTCTCCATACACTTCCCGTTCAATTAATTTTTATCGCGTGACGCGGGTATTCAATTATTCATGTCCGCTATTGCTGGACATGTTGTTTGGATTGCACGTTGGGTACTCATATAAATGCGGCGAGGAGAGCCATCTGGACATGTGTGTGGTTGTGGGCTTGCAGCGTGTGCTGTGAACACCTGCTCAATCACTTTATTCGTTTTTCTGTTTCTGAACTGATTGTATGATCGAACTGGCCGTGAATAAAGTACCAGTACGCTACCTGTTTGTACATTTCTCCCTCCTAAAATTGTGGGCGGACACTTTCGTTCAAGACTCTATGGTACAAGGAACTACGAGAGAAACGAGGCTTCAGCTCTCCTTTTAGCTAGGTTTCCCTCCACACAATTATAGCCAATTGTATGAACTCATTGTTTGTGACAAACTGAACAACAGCTTTATATAGCACTCGCCCCGCCATTATTAGAACTTCCGCTACTACAATGATTGAACCTGTTGATTGGTGTTAAAATGCCCCTTCCGCATAATACCTATGGTTTTACTATTCAACCGTTAATTCGTCTTTGACTGTCTAGCTCTCTATCATAATGACGGTAGCATAGCAAATGTCATATCAGTCACCGCTCTTAATTAACCCTAGATACATTACCTTTTTGGCCTCATAATCCAGGACAATGGTCAGCACCATAGCAGTTAAGCTTCGGGCTTCTACCTGACCAACCACTTTACTGCGTCATGCTGTGGCATATCTGGTCGCACCCATGAAGTTGGAGTCAGCGTCACTCGCTTTCACGTCCTGCATGACCTAAGGCTAAGCACTCTCCTATTGATTCTCTTGTTGGCGACAAAGTATATACTTCATTTCACAACCTTGATAGCAACAACAATAACCTATAGATACATGCGTGCATGTAGAGAGGGATTATTACATTGGTCGGCCCTACTTTTACAGCATGTGCGGCATGCATGAAGTACACTATCGGCCGTTCGCTTTGTACCTTGAATTTCAGTCTGAGTCTATTTTATGGGATACCTTCAAAAGAGTGAGCTTTATTTGTGGTTCGAAATGCACTTCCTCTTGAAGGGCTGAGTACTTGGAAATTGCCTTTTGTACCTTTTGCACAGATACCATGATCCATATAATTTGTTTGCTGCATCGCTCTTTGATAGCACGCTAAATCCATCAGTAGTACTACTCTGCGATGTTTATATGATAGGCTAGCAAGCTGCCTTCTGTGTTTGGAATACAAGACGCAGAGTTGCAGCGATTCATTTTTCCTTGTACAGAACACAGACACTGACACCATGACGTCCACGACGTTATGTAGCACCATGTGAGGTCATCTTGCACCGTATGTGATTTGCTTATATCTCGTTTGCATATCTGATTCATTTATATCTCATATATAGAATGGTTTTTGTTGCGCATTTCGCCAGACCCTCTTTGTACAGCGGTGGTGAACTCACGCCCGCTGAGGGATCAGGGTCTGGGTACGAGACTACTGAATAGCGGCCTTATAGTTACAAGCTTAGAAGGTTTAAACAATTGTGCATTGCATGCTGTATGTTGATTTTACTGTGACATTATATAGCTGATGCGAAGTGACAAATTAGAGGGATGCAAAAGTATAGTCCAATTGATCCACTCATGCTGGCTGGCAGATCAAAAGCATAAAAGTTATAAACGACACGAATTTTTCCCGTGAATAGTAGTTGTATATTATATGCTTCAATGTCCCATGTCAGTTGAGGCTGGCATTAAGTGCTGCATGTTGAGGTGTATGGCATCTTTAATGATGTCTCTACATGCTTGACTGTTATATGCAGCTCTATAACAATGTTGACTGCATTGGTGACTGCTGTGCTGACCTTGCTACTTAGCAGTATGATGCCTTTTGGAACTGCTGTTCCGTTGAGCTCATTTTACTCCTATGGATCAGCTGCTGGCGATACTGCACTGCTTCCAAATGATGATGACTCTTCTCCTTCAATCACACTTCCTACTTCGTTTAATTTTTATGGAACCTTCCATAGCACAGTATATGTAAGTTGGGCTCTGTATGTTATTTGTAGTGCACTCCAGGTTACATTGGGTTTAAAAACTTAAGTTTGAGTTGTACTTACTTCAGAATTTGCATTATGCATTTTGTAATTTCAGGTGAATAACAACGGCGACTTGTCCTTTGGGGTGCCATGGAGAATCTACGCACCAACAGCATTTCCCATTCCAAACATTTCATTGGTAGCAGCTTATCATGCTGATGTTGACACCAGTGGTACTGGGAGTGTGTGGTACAGAAGTACACAAGATCCCACACTTCTAGCAAAGGCTGCAAGTGATGTACAGCCCTTGTATGGAACCTTTAATCCTCAGTGGTTGTTCATTGCAACCTGGGATCATGTTGGGTACTACAGCAGGGGAACTGATAAGGTACGCAAAATGAAACTTGTATTTATTTGTTATAATCATTTCCATCAACCCCTCTTGATCTACAAGGGGCAATGCCTTAAGTTCTGGTAACCTATTTTGCATATCATGGGGTTATGATGGTTAGGTTGTGCTTACACATGTGTGTGCAAAAACTGGAAGAAAATAATTTTGGGCCTGCATGATTGGATTTCACATGGAGCATTTTCAACATGAGTACTTGAACATGGGAAGGTGTGTTTGCAACATTACAGACTTTGATTACACAAGAACTAGAAATCTTATAATTGGAGGATTGGCAAGCCAGCAACTTTTGGCCTGCATGGATGTAGCCTTCCACTTAGTCTCACTACTTGAAATAAAGCAGGGGCTACACTAGTAGGAAGGCAGCTGGGGCGGCTAAAATTTGGAAGCACAGTGTTTATGATCATAGTTGCTCATAACTTCATTGGGTATAAACACACTTGGCTCTGGAGGCTTATGGTTACTGGCATGCAGAAGCCCTGGGCACCATTTTACCAGCTTGCTTGCTGTCTGGCCATAAATTAACAGTGCAGCAAATCAATAACCATCTCCACTATGCAGCAAGACTTAACCTAACCAATTTGAGCAAATGCCAGAGCTTTTCTTTCATGTTCAGGCCCTTGACAGTCTGAGAGTGGAGGTTAGCTATGGGTATTGCATGTATCTTGTGTGGTAGCTGTGATATACTATCGCTGATTCTGACAGAATGAGTATATCAACTGATTATCACACGATATCATACTATTAAGTACCCTGAATCATGCATGCGCTGCATACATGATAGTTCCATGTACGACACTCCTCTCTCCTTTATATCTGTCTGGTGGTCTTCTATTTTGTCTCAACTGATACCAATGTCTAGCTACTGCCACCTCTGGTTTTCTAGTTATTTCCATTCTTTCATTTGTTTCCGTCTCCCCTTCTCCTTCTGTCATGTCCTGCTCTATCTGTACTCCAGTTGTTTCCTCCAGAGCTGTACGCTTTTCTTCTTTCTTGGCAGACTGCGTCATTTGTTCATCGTCTATTTCACTTTCACTCCCCCCTGATTTTGTTACTCGCTCCTCTGCTCTTCTGAGATGGCCGATATGTCGTCTCCACATTCTCCCATCTGCTAACTCCACTGTATTGATGCTGGTCTCGAACCCTGCTTTATTTATCCTTTTATCCATCTCCCCACCACTCCAAAATTTCTTGCTCACACAACGTTATTTGGCTCAAACAACCCCCACGCCCTCTCTCTCTCTCTCTCTCTCTCTCTCTCTCTCTCTCTCTCTCTCTCTCTCTCTCTCTCTCTCTCTCTCGTACTTTTGTCATGCCACTCTTTTTGTTCTTCTTGCTTCTTTCGCACAATCTGCTCAGTAGTTTCTCGAAGGAGATCAAACCTGGTCCTCAGCTCTCTCTGTAGAAAAAGACTACCAGGAGACACATTAGTAACAGTGTGTGGTGTACTACGATATGCTAACAAAAATGAAGACAATCTATGCTGCCATGCATGCTTGCCCACTGTTCTTAATTGCTTCCATCACTCTTTTGAATGACTACACGAAACGTTCCACTAGTCCATTAGTCGCTGGGTGATAGGATTCCATTATTTAATATGAACTCTTCAACCTCTTTTGCAACAAACTAAGGGCCTTTTTCGGAACCAACTGTTCTGGCAGCCCATAGGATGCAAAAGGATCTCGATCGTCTCTTGCGCTGTTGTACTTGTCGTCTCGTACACTTCTGGCCATTTAGAGTGAGTGTCCATCAATTTTAAAATTAAAAAAACATTTCCCCACCTAAAGTCCAAGCGAACTCTTTGCCATGGCTTCTCAGGCCACGTCCAAGGTTGCATTGGAACCAGGGGTATGGATTGCTTTATGGTCTGACAACATTCACGTGACCTAACACATGCTTTAATGCCCCGATTTATGTTAGGCCACCACATATTCTTATACTTCGGTCTGGCTTTGGAACTGGTACAATGGGTGTTGCCCATTCACTGCGATTGACAGGACAGATAACTCCCGTTTTCTCAAGCCGCTCAAGCTTCATTTTGATCTGTTCTTTTATTTCAAAGGGTATTGATCTTGGCCTACAAAAAAACGAGCTGGGCTCCCTCTTTCAGAACTAGTCTTGCTTTAAACGGATGTATCTCGCCCAGTGGCGGATCTACCATAGAGTTGGGGGGGGGGCGGCCGCCCCCCCCATCGATATAAAATGCCGCCCCTATTATTAAATTGCCGCCCCCCTTCACACTACGACATACACATGAACACTACGCGTGTCACTGTGTTTCCACATCGCGGTGATGTAATCCACTCGCAGCTGTCGGGAATCGTGTCTACTACGGTTAAAATAGTTATTGTTATTTGTTAAATCTTTATTATGAATTATCAGATCCTGAATGATAATTGATAATAAAAGTCCCGACAAATTATAAACAATAATAATATCATGCCTATTTTTAAAAATAATTAAGTTATATATAGCGTGCATGGATGCGTGAAAGGTTAATTTATGACGAGCCCCAGAGTTCCAGACCCAGTGTGACGTGGAAGGTAGGGGGACCGTGAGGGCCGCAGTGGCGGCGGAAGGGGGGGCTGGGGGGTCTCGAGCCCCCCCCCCCCAATAATGACATAGGGGAGCTCAGCCCCTCCTAACCAAACAACAGTATAATTGTTATTCCGAGATCGCTCGCGTATATACCGTTATCAATTTATATAATGACATCCAGAAAAGTTTAGATCTGTCGCCATAGAAGACCGCTCGATGTAATTTCTTACCCCCCCCCCCCCCCCCCCCCCCCCCATCCCCCCGCTGACGAAAGGAATATGGTGAACAAATGCCCGCATTGAAATTCATGAATTTAATTATCCTCGCTTTTGGAAGCCGAAGCCCCCCCCCCCCCCCCCCCCTAAATCATATATACCTTCCGCCGCCCCGGGGGGCAAGAGCGCGCTCCAAAATATGCCGCCCCTCCAATATAACCGCCCCCCCCATTGCCTTATTCCTGGATCCGCCACTGATCTCGCCTAGGTTTCATTAAACACTCCTGGAAAACCTTTTAAAAAGCTTTAAGCTTCCACCGTTTCTGCTACTGCGTTTCCTTTATTCTCTGTAACAAACTTGCTGTTTATTGTGGGCGGGATTACCAGTGCGTTTATTTGACGCCATTGTATTCTAAACGTCTGTAACAAACTAGGGCCTTTTCCCGCCACCACAGCTAATCTACACTGCCTTTTCTGCTCTCCCAGCCTGACCCTTATCAGAACTTCTCCGCACACATTCTTTGAGTAGTATAAGTGGCCAGCCTCAATGCAGATTCAGCCAGCGGTAGTTTGGGAAACTTTTCCAATAGGTATCTTCTGAAATGATAGACACTGCGGCCCCCGTGTCTATTGCCATCACTGATCACAATTTCTCCGTTGATCTCCATCTTCACCATGTATGCGCTCGTTTCCGAGGTGCCCTGTGACTTAAGCACTGAGCCCATTGTTCCCTCACATAATGTATCGATTACTTGATACCGTGACCTCTACTCTCGTCTTCACCTTGTTTATCCATCCACTTCAGCTCGTCTTTGTCCTGTCTTGCCTTACACTTTGCTTCAATGTGGCCATTCTTGTGTCACCTATAACATACTGCATTTTTACGACAATGCTCTGCTTGATGCCCCCTTTTCCCACAATGCCAACAAACCGGTCCACCTTGCGCCCGACTACTACCGTGATCATTAACCTTCTGTACTAGTCCTTCTGACACTTTAACCACTTGACTGCTCTTCTGCGCTGCTTTCATATTTGCACTGCCTTCTCAAAGTCCAGGTTCACTTCTGACAGTAGCCTCCTTTGCATAATTTCATTTGCCAGTCCGCACACGAACGGTCCCTCAACGCCTCTGCCAAAAGTGCTTCAAACGCACACGTACCCCCTAATCGTTTAAGACTCCAAAACCGACTCCCCGTTACCTTGGTTATGTCGGTTGAAACATTTGCAAACGTTCGACCACAACCAGACACTTCGGTTCGAAGTGTTCCTGTTGGGCTGTCACCAGCTGGTTATACATCTTATCTCCGGGTACTACAAGATGCAGCAAACTCCTGAGCAAGGAATACGTCCGACTACCAATCACGCTGAGCAGTATCGTCACTCGTCTCTCTGTTGGAATCTCGTTCGTGCGGAAATACTGCGCAACTCTTTCCAAATACATCGTGGTAGACTCCAGTTCCGATACGGGTATAGCAGCCATCCCACCCTCGCGCGTGGTATACCCACGTAGGCCTATATCGCTGATCCTGACAGGATGAGTATACCAACTGATTATTACACGACATCACACCCTGAATCACGCATGCGCTGCATACGTAATAGCTCCATATACGACAGTAGTTTAGCAAATTTCTGTAGCCAGAATTTATATTTTAAAAATTATTTGTCTATTGTGCGTAAAACTGATTATTTCTTCTGCTTGTTTGCTGAAAAAGTTATTCAAATCTTTATAATATGTAAGGAGGAAGTTCTTTGTATGTAAGAAGGAAGTTGTTCAATATCACCACATTCGTCATGGCAATTAAAACAGGCTGTTCAGTAGCTGTATTGGCCAGCAGATAATATACTCACTTCATCAGTGCGTCATTGTAGAATGAGAATCTCTTGTGTTGGCATAAAATAGGTAACATTCCTAGCATAGGCACATGCAGGTCACATCCTAAGTGCTCTTCCCATAATGATGGACCCCTCTCTCCCTAAATTCTGCATCTCACATAATGAGCTGATGTGTACTGATATGACAACAATAATCACTATGGATGTTATTGTAAAAAAAATGTTTTTGAGTGGCATTTAATAAAAAAGAACGTTATTTCATACTCAGACCAACACATTTCAATGTATCCTGGCCACAGACAATATCAGGTCATACATAATATTCCTGTATGCGGATGGTTTGATACAGTGGCCACCTTCTGGAGCACAAGTTGGGCTGAATGCTGAAGATAATGTAACCTATCTGAACGTTCCAGGATCACGTACACCCAGTATTCTTAACATTACTCAAATGAGTAATGTTGGAATAGGAGGGAAGTGGGCGTTTCAAGTTAATCAAGGTATGCTTCAGGAACTGGGTATGTTCTAGTTAATAAATGAAAGTGCTAAAAATGCATACTAATTATCATGCATGCCTGTTTTTTGTCTGTTTTAATTAGTCCTACAGTTATATCCTGTGGAGTCTTGTACAACTATATTGCTCCTGAGTGGTTTTGTGAAGTGTTATGACTGGCCATATTCATCGTTTGCAACCTCAAATGATTTAGATGCTTGTAATGGTTCCGAAGTAGTCTTTGTTGGTGCCAAGAGCTCTAATTTTACAAAAACCATTGCAATTGGAGCATTTGGAACAACTAATGTTCTTACAGTTACAAATTCAACTAGCACAGCTTACTATGACCTTGGAGGAACTTACTGCAAGGTACCGATATCCATCACTCAGTTTTGGTTTCGCATCCTCATCCAGCGTTGCCTTGAACACCAGTGATTTTAGTAAAGGCAATGATGACTGTGCACACGTTTGTGCTGGCACCTGGACCAAAGTGATGGTGGATGGCGAGCTGGATGTGTAACTGAATTAAATAGTGACCCAACTTGGAGAAAAGTAATTTATCGAGGGAGTGCTGCACTATCTTGTTCCACAGGCAGTAGCCGATCTGGGGGGGGGGGGGGGGGGGGGTTAAACCCCCTCTCCCAGCCCTTCGATAATATTATTCATAGCAAGAAATTAGATAATCTGCATTGATAGTTGTGAATAAATCATTTCAAACCCCCCTCTTTATCTGCCACGCCCCCTTCGTACGTCCGCCCCTGCACAGGTACAACAATCTTCCTGTGGACAGTAATTTCATTGTGTACAGTATTTCATTGTATTGATTTCATCTTTATTTATATTAGTGAGGTTTTAAAAACTGCACTCAAAATCCATGTTACAGACAATGAATTACTCAGCTCTTCTTCCAAATGGTCTAAATTATATTACTGATTGGCTTGCAAATGTGCTCATATACTAATGGCATATAATTGGGACAGTGTATGTTGCAGCTCATGACAAAAAGGGTGACCTTAACATGATACAGGGTGTGTTTGCGAAAGAACCTAACACTCATCTAATTGTATGTATTTCATGTTTATATTTTATCCTCATGGTTATTATTATTATTTTCCTATAACTCAGGATTGAAATTAATTAACTGCTTCATTACTTTAACATACGTTACAGTAGTTAGCCAGATACTAACAATCCGATTCGATTTCAATTATAAGCGGTGAAGTAATTGTATCAAAACCCTCATAAATCAAATTTCAAAGCCCTCTATTATCAAAGTTATTCAAGATTATGGTTAGAGATAATTGCTATGAACTCCAGTGCATTGGAAGGGAGATGCAGGCCATTTTTTTAATTCATGTTAGGCGGAGGGGAAGATATGGTCTGGTAGCAAGTGGCAATGTTTAGCGCGCATGCGCTAGGCCATTACCAAAAAACTTGGTACAGTCTTCCCCCGTTAGTAGCGCCACGTTTGTTCCCTGCGCTACTACCATACTTAGGGCATAGATTGCACATTGTAGACATGTGGTACCCGCATCAACCATGAATATATTTTTCAATACATCCAATGACGCTACTAACGAGTGCGAGGTCAGACTGTAATCGTATACTGTAGTAATTTTGTCTGTAAATTTTCCGTATACTATTTTCTCAGCGCTAGCTTTTCCTAATCCCAGGCCGTCGCGCCTGTATGGATTTCACCACAAGCATTTTCCTAGTAACCATGTACGTAACTAATTGTGTTATTTTTGTGTGCACGGTGTGTATTTCGAAATGGAACACTATAAAATTCTAGGCAGCTGTTCATTTCCGGCTCTAAGAACCATGTACAGAAACGTACTCTATATGAGCTAGCAATCCAAGGGGACACATGCAATGGGCTATTCCATTCAAAGACTGTACAGGGGCACGGAAGTTATAAACGGTGGTTAGTTATATATTCGTAATATAATATCCAGGAGAATTTATTGCGAATAGCTTGCTCGCACATTAGCCTCGTTCCCACACCGTATTTATTATTAAAGTTGGGGGGGGGGGGGGGGGGGGGGGCGAGTTGTAAACTAAGCAAACACATCCCGACCACTGTAGAGATGGAAAGGAGCTTCTTCTTGTTTGGCCTTGAGTGCGAGGTTTAGTTGGTGAACACACCAAAGAGAATTAGCCACCGCTTCTCGAAACTCTACAGAATACACCATCACTCTATCAAGCTAGTATACTGAAAATTTACAAAATTACTACAGTATATGATTACCAAGTTTCTTGGCAATGGCCCAACGCGTGTGCACTAAAACATTGCCAATCGCTACAGGCTGTATTCCCCGCCCCCCCAACTTTAATGAACATACTGCCTGGGTACGAGGCTAAGGACATAGGTATCCCTTACAAACTTGATAAAGAATTATTTTTAGGTCCCTTTTTCATGGCAATGGTCAGGCCTTATCTTCTGGCCCTCATTCTGACCTTTTCTGTACAGGCTCCACTGTCTTTGGCTCTCTTGTACATCCCAGGCTCCCTCAAGATCACAGATATGGCTCTCCTTTGAGCTTGCATAGGGACTTATAAGACAAACAGCTGTTTCCATTAGACAGTGCCCACCGTTTTTCAAGTGGGCTCATGCTTTTATCCCACGTTGGCTCATGCTGCTCTCATCCCCGATCCTCATAGTGGTTAGGGTGGTGGTGAAGGGGCACAATATGACCAATGAGCACTTGCATCAGAAAGTACCAAATAGGATGTGACCATATTTTAAATGTCATTATAAACCTTGACCCAATTGTTTAGCATCTTGTTGCTATGGAAAAGGACAAATTTGAGCAGTTTTGTATATGTCCGACGTTAAGCACCAATGCCTTATTCACAGTGCACCATCCCATTTCCCCCCACCTTCTTCTTGGATTGCATAGTTCACAATAGTAACAGCTCAAAGAGCATTGATTATGCTAGTAGTTTCAAGTGCCGGGTGTGAAGCAATAACTGATATGTTAATAGTCTATGGCTAATTAGTACTGTAGTAACTGGTCAACAAGGACCTACCATTGGATCACGCACAGTGATAAGTATAGTTGGGCATACTGTAACCAGTTTAGGGCATATACAAGGACTATCAATCAATCTAGACTCGTGGCATTTAGATCAAGCTGTTCTGTGTGTTATCTGGTGCTTGCTTGTAATTGACCTTGTCCATTGTTGTATTATGATACATGTAGACAAGGGTGGATAGGGTACTGCAAGATCATAAACCGGTCGAGGCTATTAATTGATCAGAGTTGGTTGATTTAACACTTTTGGATAGTGAAGCTTTTTGAAATGGTATGATGTCAGCAAAGCCAATACATGAAATTTTAGGGCTAGCTCATGCTTTATTATCACCACATTTTCTGTGAAAAACATGGTAATATAAAGGATTTGCTGACAATATCTTTTAAAAAGCAAGGTGAGGAAAAATGTAATAAACCAATGTTGTAGTACAGGAAAAATTACCTTCATGCAAACATTTATTGAAATGGAACTTCTATTGTTTGCGGTACACTAGAACCAGCAGCTTATGCAGATGCATAAGCTAGGTTACTATTCCTCCTTAGGCATCTGTGTCTCCTTTGTTGGGATTATCAGCAGCGCTACCTAACTGTATAAACTCTACCACTGCATCTGGAATGATTGAGGAGCTTAGACTCATAGTGTTACCCTGCTGGCACGTGACATTTTCTAAGTGGTTACTGTTTGGAAAATTACATTTCCTACATGGCTCTTTATGCTGCTTTGTTCATGTTATACTATATTCTTCAGGAGTCACACTTAATTTAATTTTTGAATGGCTTTCAGGTTGCCTTCCATAATTGGGCAACACCTACTTATTCAAGCCATAGTTGTCATGATTTCTATCTTCGAGGAGTATTTATTGCCGCTTAACAATTTTAGTTTGGCCACCATGTAGTGTTACCATTAGAATCCATCAATACTCTTTAGTTATATCTACAATAATACAACTGCAATAAGGCAAGCAGTATGAACTGTATTATATTTATGAATTCATGTTTCAATCAATGTAGATGAATGTGCTCTGGGTATAAGTGGCTGCAATCAGATTTGTACCAATACTAATGAAAGCTACACATGCAGTTGCTACCTTGGATATCAAATCTCTTCTAACAATGCAACTTGTGAAGGTAAGTGCAATACACGCAATGTTAACACTGCACAGCACAATCTCAATATTTACAAATTGGATGCCCGTTTTAAATCAGACACTTAATTTATAATTGTGTTTTTCAGTTTCAAGGTTTATCAGTGCATAAAACGTGTAGCTCATGTCATTGAGATGACTTCATCACCAATTTTAGCGTATTGAACGTACAACTCCTATCACACATCTAGATACCTAGAACTGCTCTACTTAATAATGCCAATGCATAGCGTTAATACGAATTGGATCATTGCAGTGATCAGAACTTGATGGAAATCAAATTATTGCGGTCACTTGTTTCTTTCTTATGGATTCTTTCACTTCTTCCTACGTAAAGTTTACAGGAAGAATTGGCAGCACTATTTCACTATACAAAAATTACAGTTGCTGGTGGTACATTAACATTTGATCCCAAAATGACATCCTGGGATTCGGCAACAGCACATACAATAACTGTGGCTATAGTACGAAAGCCATATTTAGCAGATCAATACTCAGTTCATGACTACGATACTAAAATTTGGGATTAGGTATTCAACCTCAATTGCTGGTTGTATTCAGCTGTTATGGACAAATTTTTATAATGCAGAAAAGAAACAATAAGGAGCCACACTTTCCACACTGATGGACCATCTCTGTCTATGATAGTCTTTCCAGGGCAGTCAGCACTTTAAAAATATGAACAGAGGCATGATGATAATAGGTTGGTAGATAGGGGTGTGCTAAGGCAAAGTGGCTGCGCAAATGGACCATGAAGTGAAGTATGAGCATGGAGGCCTTCACACCTTATAATTCCACATCATGCTATGCACCAAAGAGAACAATATGTTGACATCTAGGTAAAGCTGGCGTGCCCATGTAAGGCTATTTATAAATTTGGCAGATGTAATGTGTGGGAGGCATAGCAATTATAATGTCTAATAATACGGTTAGCTAATACTCTTATGAAGTTAGACCTAAAAGTCATATTCTCTTTCATGTGGTTGTACGAAATGGGAAGTGTCACCTGTTGTTAAACACATGTTGCCATAAGGGGCGTTTCTGTAAGTAGTTGAACAAGCCACTGCTATTCGGCATACTCAGGTTGAGGAGGGATAACAAATGATGGTCCTTGATGGTGGTGATGTATGGACACATGGATATGGGGAATGTTTCTAGCATGTTACTGTGAGATTAGGTGGGTGATGTATATGAAAGTCACTCTGAAAGTGGCTCTTTATATCCTGTGCTCTCTGTAATAGTTTGGTTGCCAACTTTTATGTATATAATTAGAACAGAAATGATACATCAATTTATTGTCAGCAGGACACTTTTAAGAAACTCATGCATCAAGTAAATAAACATTCCCTTCAATAAAATGAGGATTTCTGGGGTAACGAAATCTATTGGGTTAAAGGCACTGAAATGCAGTGTGTTATATATTAATGTTTTTACTTTTCATTCACCCTTGTTTCCTTCTTTGTTACCTTGATAATTGTATCACCAACTTCCTTGCTGTAAATGTTTTCTTTGTTATCTCACTAATGAACGCACTATCATTAATCATAATGAATCTTAAATGTACTGGTGAAAGGAAAGACATTGGGTGGAAAGCTCCACTTAAGAGATTCTTGTTGAGGGGAACAATGTATCAACCCTTGCCAAATGATGCATGTAATTGCCAGTCCATTTCAATGCTTTTGGTCATGTCGATGAAATCAAAAGTTAAGTAACTAGCAAACAACTTTATATACTAACCGGTCCTCATAGTCATGCATATGTTTTTAGAGCCAAGGGCACCTGCCTGTCATTGCCCACTATACTTATTTGGTTTCACTATATTGTGAGCTGTGAAGTTATGCATGTACCGATTTTATATATTTAATTACTAATTGCCCAAAGCAGTTTATAACAGTTCTATATGAGGTATTAAAATAGTAAATTTTGAAATTGTGCAGGGCAATATTAAGTTATGGATTGTTCAGAACACAGTTGTTAAGTCTGTGTAATGCATCATATTGAAACTTGATGAATGTGCTCTGAGAGTAATGGAAGCTACACGTGCAGTTGCTACCATGCATACAAAATCTTTTCAAACAGTAGAATCTGTTTAGATGAGCATTAATCAGAACCTGTGGAAGCATGTTTTATATAGGAGTGATGGAGTATAATGAATTTAATTAAAGATGTGACTTGTGTCTTGAGGGCCAACCAAGAATTCGATCACTTTTCGCTATCGTATGATATCACAAACAAAAACAGTTTTACATCGGTTCTGTGTCATTCTGTGTCATAACACTGTGCACTTTTAGATTTTAAAAATGCTCGTGCCCATCTCTTGTACTCAGTCCCATTTTTCTGTTTGGTCGTTGTTGTCGTCTTCCTTCCATTGAGAAGAAGTCGAGCTAGAAATGGTTTTGAAAAATACCAACAGCAGCACCAATTGCTTTAGCATATATCTGCATTTTATCATTAGGGGTCATATACATGTATGACACATGGGCCAAAATACAAAAGCGAGTAGTACCTTATTTGGTATGTAGGGTTAATAAATAAAACATCAAGTCCCTAAGCCGTATATCTACGACAAAATTCGGTGACGTGCAGTAAGCCACACCTACACTTTCGAAAGACACCATTATCATTAAGACCTTGAGGTGAACCATATTGCTAAAAGACAAAGGTACGAGGACAATCCAGCAGCCATTAAGGCATCTGGTATTGGACAGACCCCGAGGCTGTCTGATTGGATAAATGAATGCAATACCGACCTGTTCTTGCTTAAAGCGAACATCCGAGCGGACATGGTATTGCAGCGGTCTTAGAACCAATGATATGTAACTAGTTGGGTGTAGCCCAAATATTGCGTTCGGTTTGGTAGTTGGGTTGCAAGCTTTGTTCTGCTACAATGCTAGTTGCAGTCCAATCGAATTGCACCATGACTCACAGACTGTAAATACAGGTGTTCATATAAGCTAGTACTTGAAGTTCATGCATATTGATTTGTGTCCTTGCTCTAGGTTCAGATTTGTTAAAACTGCTTAGCAGAAGGAGGGTGGGGTGAGGATAATCAATGACACTGCTAATGGTCTTATTTTAAACTAGTCAAATTACTATTATTTCATTTCATGAACAAAACCTCATTTAACAAGTTATTAAAACAAACAAAGATGGTTCATATAGGATTGGAAGGCATTGGTGGTGTGAAAGCAAGGTTGACTGAAATGGAAAAATGAAATACGCTTATATTTAGCACAATTGTAAGACTACAAGGGTGTGCTAAATATAGGTGTATTTCATTTTCCCATTTCAGTCAATCTTGTTCCTATGCCTTCCAACTCTATATGCCACCAACTTTTTTATTACTTGTTATAGTATAATGATTATGATGTATGTCTACCTGGACAACCTCGATACATGCAGACATAGATGAATGTGCTCTGGGTATAAGTGGATGCAGTCAGATTTGCACCAACACCATTGGAAGCTACACTTGCAGTTGCTACCTTGGATACCAAATCTCTTCTAACAATAGAACCTGTTCAGGTGAGCAAATAATATTAATTGCTGTATAATGATTATAATGTATGTCTACCTTGACTACCTTGATACATGCAGACATAGATGAATGTGCTCTGGGTATAAGTGGATGCAATCAGATTTGCACCAATACCAATGGAAGCTACATGTGCAGTTGCTACCTTGGATACCAAATTTCTTCTAACAATAGAATCTGTTTAGGTGAGCATCAATATCAACTAGACTTAGTATAATGATAATAATGTATATCTACCTAGTCTTGGACTTCCCTACAAACAATTGTTATGGTACATATCACCCATATACCACCCCATACATTCAGTTGGTTTAATGGCGCTGTGCATGCCTGAAAAACCGTACTACAGACACATACTCAGAACCACATAGAACGCACAAAGAAAGGGCTAAAGTTTAATGCCCAGACCTTTTTTCACTTCCGAATGCCACTTGAGGACATAGCCATCTTTGGCTCAGGTAGACAACCAGCAGCCATACCACTTGAAAAGTCTGTCTTCCACACCAGTATTGGCTGGTACAGTGGGTCCTCCACCCTGCAGACTGTGCATACCAAATGCTTTGGGATCAAAACCCAACTCAGTCAATATCTCCAATAACAGCTCACTTAACCTAGTGTAGTTAACCATTCCCTGAAAAAGCTTTCTTTGAGATGTGTGGTCGACCATTTGGAAATAGTGTTCATCGTACTAACTGGGCATGTCACCTGCCCTGTGCATGGAATCCTTAGGGATGCACAAACCCTATACTGATCAGTCTTTCTAAACTCGACCTTAACCACCATGCTCTTGTTGAGAGCACATTTGTGTTGAGGTAAAAGATAATAGGTGCAAACAGCCCAGCTAGGCCTGCCAACATTCCAAGTTGGGATCCAACCCTCCAGGCTGAACAGTTTGACATGGCAACCAAGGTCATACACATAAAAGGTTAAAATGTTACTGCACCCACGGCAGCAATAGCGCAAGAGTTGCCGATGTTAAGCACTGGAGGCAGACACTACCAGTTGTTCTCCCCATGCCAGTCAACAGTGGATGCATCGACTGCCTCATGACTTGAGGATGCAAATCTGTCAACTAAATATGGGCCCACAAATCCAAACACAGATGGATCTATGTATGATCCATTATACAACTTAATCTGCAAGCTGGTTCTTATCACTGGATATCCACTCTGGCTCGAGTCGGATATTGTAATGAATACATGCCCAAAACACCCTCTAAGCCTCCAGTGTCTTAGCGCTACCCACTTGCAAAATGCATACCACATTCTGATTGTCGATAAACCAACACACCCTCAAATTACGTAGCATGTGTACCACAGATTCAAGCACCCTTCCCACTGCAACTAATACTCTCCGCGTGGGACTCTGCACAGTGTCTTTTGGCAATAGTCGCCCTGTGCAATATGCATGCCATGCTATATGGTGTACCAACCATACCCTGTGTTTCTAGCATCTGAGTGTGCACATCAAACTGCAGCAGGGCTATTTCCATTATTGGTTGTGCGTTTAACTCATCAAAGAACTTGGTCTAACACTGAAGCTCTACACTTGCCTGGACACCATGCAGGGACATATAAAGCTTGAGTCATGAACCTGGCTACAGGGCCCCAATGCTGAACTCATAGATATGACAAGTAAATAAAAACATTCTCTACGAGAAAGTTGGTGGGATATAGGATTTGATTATGACATTGGTGGTGTAAAAAGCAAGGAAACAAGGTCTTATCAGAAGGGAAAATGTCATAGTCCTATATTTAGCACATTTCTAGGACATGTGTTGTTTGTGTGCTAAATATAGGACTATGACATTTTCCCTTCTGATAAGACCTTGTTTCCTTGCTTTTTACACCACCAATGTCATAATCAAATCCTATATCCCACCAACTTTCTCGTAGAGAATGTTTTTATTTACTTGTTTTCTTTATTTTTTTTCATACCCATTTAATTATACAAGACATTAGTCTCGTACCCAGACCGTCTATGACGTAAGCGATTATCGCTGTAAACAGTATAATCACTACGTCCATACGTATGGACGTAGTGTTTACAGTGATACTCGCTTACGTCATAGACGGTCTGGGTACGAGACTAACAAGACATAGGAGGCTGATAGTCGATTGTTTATCAAAGTATTATATTATATAAAAGCGAGTCCTCCAGCCGATTCTGAAGCTATTGGTGAAATTTTCATCGCTTAGAAATGTTCCTGTCCTGAGTTATGCATGGGCAAGAAGGAGAAGACGACCCGCCCCTTGTTCCGAGACTGGGTACGAGGACGGGCAGTACACTCTTGTTCTCAACAACCACGCGGTTCAGCGACATGAAACAAAAACGAAACTACTCATTTTTGACTTCTAGATCGATTGCTAAAACAAGCTACACGACCCGATCGTCGGGAGTGTTGTTACAGACGGGTCGCGTTTTTTTAATGACATTCATAGTCGGGGTCAAATCCTATATGGAAGTTTCTAACGAAACTTCCGATTCACGATTGTACTCATCAGTACAATTCTACCTACGTGATTTGTCAGTTAGTCTGAAATAGCCACTATTAATGTATGCTGCAAGGCTCTAACTTTTTACTAAGACACTGAAATATACCCTTTCTCTAAGCAAACCCAAGCCAACAGAGTGTCTGGTTGGCACCCAAACTGACCTTGTTTCATTACATACTCAGCTGCCCTTCCTAGAGTATCCCTTACTAATGCGCTAGCTGCAGTGACACAGCTCTCATTGGGCAAGACAACAATACTATCATCCAAATACATGATTGCTTCTATACCTTTACTACACCATAAAAGCTCCAATGGGCACATTATCTTAGTGAAAATGTACGGTGCAGAAGACAACCAAATGGTAACACCAACAACTTCATCCCCATTCAAAACCCAAGTACTACAATGGTGCTGGACCATAGTATCCTTCATAACTTACGATCAAATGAAAACTTCCACCAAAGTTTCTCAGATTCATTACAAGGTGCTTCATCTTGCCCACCCTATCAGTGACTACTGATAGGGAGCTTCATACAACTGGCTGGTCTTCTGTCCTCTCAAAGTAACCACCCCTAAACAACTGAGACACTGCATTGTAACAAATCCAGCCTCAAGCAGTGGTGTACACTGGTTAAGCCGGGCATACAGTGTAGGTAGGGAATAAAATGGGAGGACCATAACTATTCTTAACAGTATCCAACACTCACGATGGAGCACACAGTTCCTATTCACCAAAAGGCAAACAACTATAAAAACGTCGTCTCACATTGACATCTATTAACTGCTCCCCCCCCCCCCCCCTCCCTCAACACCTGCCATGCACACCTTCCCTATCAATGGGTGTTAGCTTATTTGGTGTTACATTCCCCTTCCTTCGGGCACTCTTGTTGAAAATAGCCCTGCAAGCATGTCCACAGTGGGCTTCAGCACCACACCACCAGTCATTTTGATAGCTACAGGGGGCTTTGCTATGATGTAATTAGTTGGCTGGCCCACGGGCACCACTGCCACCTTTCTATCTGATGCTTCCTCCCTTGTCCTGGCCTCATGTACACTTTTTGCCATCCTCTGCTTCGTTGCCTGCTCCATTTTCTTCTCGTCTTCTGACTTGGAAGCTAATGCATAGTCTATTCCACCACAGTGCAACCCACCTAAGGCTGATCAGTAAACTTGAACATCTTCTGCCTGCAGATAAGAGGACACATACCTTCTTATACTTATATCACTCTCGTATCGTCGTTAGCTGGTCTGTTTCCTCGGTTGCCTCCACCCTTTCCAGCCTACTAGATGCTGAGGCCACCTGGTCGAGGAAGGACGGCTGAACCTCATTTCCTTTCTTCTGAAATGAGTAGGTGGGCTTCTTCCCTTGGGCACACCTGCTCAGCTTGTGTTTCTTGCACCGTGTGTGCCATACCTTTCTGCCTCTCATGCATGGTTTGCAAGCATTCTTGGTATACCTACCAACTCCACTCCTCCACGTGCATTCAGACCAATTACATTGGGTGGGGGCTTAGTGTCTGTCTAATTAACTATAGAAACATGTTTTACCTCCAAATACGCAGACCTAGATGAATGTGCTCTAGGTATAAGTGGATGCAATCAGATTTGTACCAACACCATTGGAAGCTACACATGCAGTTGCTACCTTGGATATCAAATCTCTCCTAAAAGTAGAACCTGTTCAGGTGAGCATTTATTAATATTAATTATTGTATAATGATTATGATGTATGTCTACCTTGACTATCTCGATGCATGAAGACATAGATGAATGTGCTCTGGGTATAAGTGGATGCAATCAGATTTGTACCAACACCAATGGAAGCTACACATGCAGTTGCTACCTTGGATATCAAATCTCTTCTAACAATAGAACCTGTTCAGGTGAGCATTAATTGCATAATGATTACGATATATGTCTACCTTGACTACCTCGATACATGCAGACATAGATGAATGTGTTCTCGGTATAAGTAGATGCAATCAGATTTGCACCAATACCAATGGAAGCTACACATGCAGTTGCTACCTTGGATACCAAATCTCTTCTAACAATAGAACCTGTTCAGGTGAGCATTAATTAAATACTAATGATTATGATGTATGTCTATCTTGACTATCTTGATACATGCAGACATAGATGAATGTGCTCTGGGTATAAGTGGATGCAACCAGATTTGTACCAACACCAATGGAAGCTACACATGCAGTTGCTACCTTGGATATCAAATTTCTTCTAACAATAGAACCTGTTCAGGTGAGCATTAATACTGATTATTGTATAATGATTATGATGCATGTCTACCTTGACTATCTTGATACATGCAGACATAGATGAATGTGCTCTGGGTATAAGTGGATGCAATCAGATTTGCACAAACACTAATGAAAGCTACACATGCAGTTGTTACCTTGGATATCAAATATCTTCTAACAATACAACCTGTTCCGGTGAGCATTAATTATTGTATAATGATTATGATGTATGTCTGTTTACCTTGACTACCTCGATACATGCAGACATAGATGAATGTGCTCTGGGTATAAGTGGATGCAACCAGATTTGCACCAACACCAATGGAAGCTACACATGCAGTTGCTACCTTGGATATCAAATCTCTTCAAATAATAGAACCTGTTTAGGTGAGCACATGCCCGGCAATCTCTTCCAATAACAGAAGTTGTGTTAGTAAGTGAACCACATATATCAATCAAAATAAATCTATGTCGATGAAATAATAGAAATATGTAGGGATGTTTAATAAAATATGATGGACTTAATCATTTCTATTATCAACAGCTGAATCACATATTTCACATGGATTACTTAATGTGTGTATGCCAATTACAGACAGTTGTAATAGTGAGCAGATATTTAAGGAAACAAGGGAACATAATAGTGCCCACCATTACAGGGTGGGGAATGGCATTGCTATTTAAGATGCCATCAGTTGGTGTGAATATGGCCATCATTTTGTTGAAGAAAAGTTGCACATTCACATTATTAACTAGTTTATGTCGATTCCGATCTTATATTAATATCAAGTTATGAATTGCGTATATTAACCTAACTTTAAATGTTTCATGTACAGATGCTTAGTCTTTTAATACAACCAATTTATGGGTTATATGTCATTCATGAATCGAATAAGATGATAAAGATATGCATGCCTGTCCACCAGAACAGTTGCATTGAGCAACTAATGTAAAAGATAGTTAGATTGACTGTATGCTTATATCTTAATAGAAGTAGACTGTGGAAAGGCACCGATCATAACTATGCAGCTCAAAAGTGTCTCTGTGGCCTTAGACTCACAAGTGACCTTATTATGTCCGGTGACTGGATGCCCTGCTCCTGAGATTACTTGGTATAAAGATAACGTGGCTATTTCAACCGGGCCAAACATGGTCATTCAAGCAGCCACTCTGTCTGACAGAGGGTTTTATGCATGCAAAGCAGTCAATGAATATGGATATGCATTATCCAATGAAGCCAGAGTTTCTATAATAGGTTAGTTTGTATAATTATTATAAATATATGATATTATTACTGTACCCTACTTCATAAGGTGTTTACCAGTATTCTGCACAGCTTGAGCTGAACATTTCAGCAACATTGGATATTGCTGCTGAGGTACTGGACACGTACCATAGTACTATGATTTAAGCTAATTGGGGATGGCTGCCAAATATCAATTTAAAGAAAGTATCTATTTTTTTCTTCCAGCTGAACACATACCTTACAGGAAGAAATGTTTTGAACAACACTGCAAATATTATACTTGTAAACATAAGGTGATTTGTTTTTAGTAATCATGCACATATTCTAGTTGACACAAGGCAGCGCACTTACATGGTGGAATACATATATAATATAACGTACTATGCTTACACAACTCAGAACAGTTTGCACCAGATATGGTGATCTAGAAATGTAAAATGAATGATTAGTGTGACATTATGCTTACTGTGCATGCCATTGTACATTTCAAACAAGCTACAGTACATTTAAATTGAAACCAGCATTGTGTATTACCTTCATTCATGCATTTTCCTTAGTTATTCTGGTTCAAAATTAATTGTGCTTGTTACACTGGTCGAAAATGAGTCGATTTCCTACGATGCTTTCATAAGTGAACTACATAACCTTCTGTCAGTTGCTCTGTTGAGTGCACGCACTCAAATCATCAATGTAGAGCGATTCGGTAAGTAAAAATATCATGCATCCTTACTTTACAAGTGTTTCTCATTCACAAAAATAGATGGCTGTCCTCTCATCACCACGTGCAATAAAAGATATGTGTGGCCTGAGTCTGAACTTGGTTCTATTTATTCACTATCTCCCTGCATTCAACGTCGTTGTGGAGGTACCTATTCCACTGGTGGACAATGGGAACCTGTTGTAGCTACATGCACTACTGAATACATTATGTGTGCTGTTAGTGAATTGGAAAGTATTTTGAAAGATGCCCTTAATAACACTGAGGTCAGTGATTTTGCTATGACAATCTCATTCTCACCTGCATCATTATGTACACAGGTCGCTAGCAGACTTCTAACAGGTATTGATAACTTACTAGATACAAATCATGAGGCTATATATCAATACCAAAGTGCTAACAGGTAAGGCAAAATACATTTGTCCATTTACGATGTGTTATAATGGTTAATAATGCATACTATTAAGACTTAGGTAAAAAAAAAATACAATGATAGTGTCGAGTCCTTACGTTTATGGTAGGGACTTGTTGATGGCCCATATACCTGCGTAAAACATCATCAAGCTGTAATTAGGCTTTCATTTCAAGCTATGTAACGAATGATAAAGTTGAGAGTAATAAACAGGCATCATGCTTAAAATGATACCTTAAATTTTCATTAGGAGGCCTCCTTTTAGAGTTATCCTATATCACTGCTCATCTCCATTTTCTCAAATATGGGGATGTACTATATACCCCGAAATAATCAATGCTTCAATACTTACCTCCGACTCCACATCATAAAGGAATAAGAATTTGTGACACGTTATGTATTATATATACATTAGAGAATAGCTTATGTGCTATTTTTAACCGAATGCCAAATAAGGTATTACTCGCGTTAGTCAATTGCCTGAACAGTTAGCCGCCTACGGACACATCCTGATGACACTTGGCGTTCTTTACAAATGTTCTTGTCATGAGTTAGGAAAGTTTGGATGGGACTGAGTACGAGCAATGGGCACAAGTATTTTTGTTTCCTAAAAGTGCACAGTCCTATGACATGGAAACAACGTAGAACTTTTTGATAACACTCGATTGCGAAGAGGAAATAAGTGACCGACTATTGGCTGTCCCGCTCGACGAGAGTTGCGTTTTTAAAAATGACTTTTCATACCACATAGTCACTCATGTGCATGCATGTAATTGTGCAAATCAGGTAGTAATTTTGACATTGTTATTTTCCTGCACAGGCTTATGGATATTTTGAACTACTATTCCAACAATGCCATAGTCAATGAAACCACTGTGTTCACTGGAAAAACATTTGCCATTCAGTTAGAAGATGTTAATCTTTCCAATGGCTGTTTTGTTGGAAAGAGCTTCAGTGTCAACTTGAGATCTGTTGATATTGCAACAGAGAACAACAAAACAATTGACAGAAATGCTATTGGTTCAAGTATCACAGAAAACACTACAGCTTCTGTAAATCTTCTACCTGTAGTTTCCAATGACTGCAGCAAAATGGGACCATCAGTCTATAGGCTGACATTTTACACATTTTTGACAAACACGCTATTTCAGTCTCCAGAACAGGAGAAGAAAGGCTTCAAACTAGGGTCCATTGTGTTAAGTGTTGGAGGAAGTGCTGTAAGTTTGGCAGAAAAACTTCACTTCTCATTCCAAGTTTTTAAGGTAAGGGGTGTACATCGTAAGTGAGAGATGACAAGAGGAATATTTGTAGGATGCTAGCAATGCTGAAGCTGCACAGTGGACTAATGACTCCAACCAAGTTGGAATGTGGTCAACAGAGGGCTCCAAGGTTATAAGTAAACAAAACAACATATTCATAACTGAAACACAATTAAGAAACAACATCAATGCTCGAAGAGCAACAAGAGTGTATCAGGGTAATTTTGGGATGCTCTTGGTGAGTTTAATTGGTCAAGCTTGGAATTGATCATTATTAGATTTAAACATGTTTTAATGAGTACAAATAATTTCCATAAACAATTAGGATCTCAATCCTGGAAGTGTAAGCTGTCCTGCGGCTGACGTACTTACGCTTATTGGAACTATCATCTCTATCATCTCCTTGATCTTCTTTATTATAACATACCTATGTTCAAAGTGAGCATTTAAAGAAGTTGTTTCATTCGCACTGTACCATAGCTGATATAATAATATGTTATATATTTATAATTACGTATTGCACATGTCATTTCTTCTCAGACCACTGCGCAGATCTGAACATGGACAATTGCTCATTAACATGTCTTGTGCACTGCAGTGCCTGTATGTAGTGTTCCTGGTAGCTGGTTACACTACTTCTGTTCCTGCCATATGTGGAATCAGTGCAGCTTTGGTTCACTACTTCATGTTGGTGTACTTCATGTGTACTGCAGCTGAAGCAGTGTTTCTGTACATTAAATTAGTGAAGGTCATGGGAAACAAAGTGAATAGATTTCCACTTAAAGCAGGACTAGTGTCATGGCGTAAGTTTTAATGATCAACACTATATTTAAATGTATATGCCTTCATGCTTGTAGTGGTGCCTCTTGGTGTTGTGATTGTATCAGCTGGAGCTGGATATCGTTATTACAACAATCCAAATTAGTGAGTCGCCGTGCTTTAAATATGAATTTTCTTTGCATGACAGTAGGATGCATTACGTTGATTTTGTTAATTATGATGCTCCTACTCTGTTCAGCTGCCGAGCTACTGGTCTTCCATTCTACCTTGGGTTTATTTTGCCCTTCCTTTCCATCTATGTGTTCAACTGGATTGTCTTTGTTGTGATAATGGTATCAATTGGCCGACATTTAGCTAGAGCAAGTGAAAGCAGTGGCACCGCCTTCTCTCTAAAGAATGTACTAATAGCAGCAGGTTTAGCTTTGGTGTTGGGGCTTGGCTGGGGCTTTGGTCTCGCAGCAAGCAATCATAAGATCAGTGCCCTGGCTTGCACATTTCAATTTCTATTCAGTGTATTTGTGAGCTGTCAAGGGTTTCTCCTTCTCCTCTTTCATGGAGTGCGAAGCATAGATGCTAAAATGGTTTGGCAGTCATGGCTTTGTCTTCACACTAAGTCATACTCTGTTGCTGGGAGCACGTTGGGGGAAGGTGGCACAATGCAAAGCAGCTGTCATGGCAAAATGGTACGAACTATTCGGTCCACTGATGAGCCATCGAATGAGAAATTATGTAGTGATCATGACTTTGAAAAACCCACCACAACTAAAGAAAAGTTTGCTGGTGAAGTATCACTACCTACTAGCAGTCCTCGCCCTGAAGTGGTTGCGCCGAATGTACCACCGACGATTATTTCAAGGAGCTGTCAATAGTGAAAGATACAATTGGAGGGATGCGTAGTGTTTTGGAGCTAAAGTTAAGTGAGAAAACGTCGACCTTGCTCCAGAAAAACAGTGTAATGTATAAGTTTGCAAACATACGGCTGATATATAGATAAATACTTTATACAGTGCGTCTGGTGGATATGTTTGTTGATACATTTTGTACAAATATAGCCAAGTTGAATTCAATCGCTACCTATCTAAATGCTATGTCTGCTGCCGTAATAATTTGCTGCATTACCGTGGTCTTCGTTGTCTATACATGGCCGATTGGCTGCAAGGTGAAATTGAAATTTACTCAGTTGCATTTGTTTTTGCATGACTACTATATATATATATTTTTTAGCTACAACGTTGGAAACGACCTGGCATACAAATGTCTGAACATACGGTGATGCCCCTTTTCCTAGCAAGGAACAATGTGTTGAAAATGAAATATTATAAACAATCCACGGCCACGTACGCAAATAATTAAATATCAATTAAAATTATGCATGTGGTTCGGACTAATGCGCTTGCAACGCATGATCGAGTAAAGAGCTAGGGGCCCCATCCTCAAAGTTCAGGCCACTCCTCGCTTTACCCTAGAACCCCTTAGGCATAGGCTGGCTGCTCTGATGATGGCAAATGAAAGCGGTCTTGCTCTGATGTAGCCACATGCACGTTTGTGCATAAAATTTCTTCCATTTGCCTACCACAAGTTGCCATTCTCTTAAGTGCTCAGCTCCCGATGTAGAAGTCCATACTAAACAAATTTGCGGAAATATTCGCCATATAATACGCATTTGCGCACGTTTAAACACAAGCCTTTTTTTTAATGATGTCCCTTCAACATATGTGCAGTAGATTACTGTCTTCTGTAACTGAAGATTGTATGAAATGCGTGGAGGAGGTAAGAGGTTAAGTAACGATCACATTAAATGGCTTTACTCAAAGCCGCAGTGCCCAAGTTGCACATGCTTACATGTTCAATTCAGTGCATATGCAAGTCCCTATCTTATACATTACCAACAGTCCTTGTTATGAACCATCGAGAGAGATCAGTAGTACATTTGTTCAAAACGTTCAAATTTGCAGTCATGTAAGTTGTGGACAGTACCCCCTTCATGTATTATACCCTTCCGAAAAGCTTATATTTTCTGTTGAGCTACCACAATTACATATGCATCGACACACTCACTCCCAAAAATACGAAGTCGATAGCGCGCTAAAAGCTCGGGAAATATTGCAATTTAATTTTGATGCTGTATATATACATCCACAAACTCAATGGTCAATGCCTCGTAGAAATTTCCGAATGCCCTGTCAGATCCTAGTCTCGGCCACAGACTTAGATCAGACGCCATTTTATCCATATAAGGCAATACAAACACCCATATTCTAAGTGTGCAGCCTTATGTTTTTGTGTGCCAAATAAAATTAAGGAACATTTTAGTAAACGTAGCAACAAATTTAACAGTGAGAATTGAAATGTACTGTAAATCATTTGTGTACGCAGTTTATAGACACACACACACACACACATACACACACACACACACACACACACACACACACACACACACATCCTGCTACTTCATCAGGTTGACAGGTTGGCAGGACTTCTTAGCTGCAGAATGGATATCCTTAGGCAGCTTCCCTGTGATGGAAGGATATGTGGTGGGGATATGGAAAACTCTAGAGTGCCCCATCCTGTTCATAAACCAACTAGGGGCAGTTGATTTATACAGACAAAACTTAATACATTGTACACTAACAGGTGTCTGGTCATCACTGGGCGACCCTGATCAGATATGACCAGTCCGCTAGGGTGCTTGTTAACAAGATTAACGGCTGGAGAACAGCTAGATAACACTACACTCTGGGTAGAAACCATCACAAATCATAATGTGGTCCTTAATGCCTGCTTCGTGATAAACATGGCGAAAGGAAAATAATTTCTTTATGCTCCATATGTTTGGCTACAAAAACTGTCGGTTTTCGATAATATTATTATATGGTATGTATTCTACACCATTCTATTCCACAATATTTTTGATTTCATTGCTTAATGCATATGTGCCAGTATAAACACTAGGTTAACCAAGCATTGCTTCACAACTATCTTAACGATTGTCATGTATGTAAGGTACACAAATTACATAAATGCCACAGGTATATTAAAACACAGTGTGTGCAGCTTATGATCTAGGGCTGGGCACTCATCATTGGGCATACTTTCCATCAATCAGACGCTACTAGGTACCTTTGGCGTAAACTTCCGCACCTTGCTCTGGTAAACATGCCCTATTGTGCGTTCAGCTTGATGGAACAAATATTTCTACTCCCTGGTACTGGGAGTCACATTTTCAAAGAATGATGGAACCTTTCTGATACTTCAAAAACGCTAGGTAAACCTAGCGGGCACACATTCATTGAATCCACCTTGAACCATTAAATGCAGAATGTAAATGTGAGACCATAATACACCGAATATGAATCAATTTACAGTATCGATTAAAAAATGTAATGTGAATGATTTTCTATATCTGCAAAGCAGTGGACTGATTGATTACTCACTACACATCTATCCAGTTCACATTAATTAACACAGTAGCACAGCTGCAATACCTTATCACAGAATTGTGTATCACAGGAACAATATCATTATATGTATGGTAAACTTGAGCTATATTATTATAGTAGAAAGCCTACATAAATATGTCATCATAAATTGTACATTTTGATTTTGTATTTTTAATAGATCTGCAACTGCAGTGGCATTAGTAACCGTGGACATTTTTTTTTTTTAGAATTCAGGTGGTGGTTTTTATATGGGTGCGCATACAGAAAGGAAAATTGTTTAGGATGCAGACTTTTTGATGCAAAAGGCCAATGATGCTGGTGGCACAGTAATAGTGACACTAATATGCCAAAATGCTTTATACTAAACTAGTGACGTGCCTCCATCATTTAGCACATTCTTTTAATCTACCCTATCTCACAGCCGCACAGGATGACACTTTCAGAAAGTGAAGCTTACATGTTATGTGTTGACCTTTCACAGGAAACGTGATGATCAGCTGACGAGGATTTTCCACCACAAACACATATGCATCATCACACTCCCCAGTTGGAAACTGAAACAGAGAAATACTGAGCAAAGCCAAAGAATGCATCTCAAATTCACCCGTATGATTCATACCTTGTAATACACCTGTGTAACTACAGTAACCTGTATTGTGCAGTACCTTAGTAATATAGTCATCTCGGGAGAGACAATCAACCACATCTACTGAGCCAAGCAGACAGCCTGTAGGATATTCTAAAGGAAATTTCAAACCCTGTTCACCTATGGAGGCCAAAAAATCAGTTAACACACAACACACACACACACACACACACACACACACACACACACACTGCCCTTCTTCATCACCTTGGTGATGTGCCCTGCACATTTCCTCCACACTGCTTATCTTCTCTGCTGTGGGTACCTCTGCAGCTGCTGCAATCCACAGCCTGCCCCTATGCGTGGTGTACCATGACCTCCCTTCAGACCTGAGCGAGGTGCCACATTTAAAGGGTTAACGGACATGTGCAGCAGGATATATGACATGTAGAAACTGGCACACAACTAAATCTTATACACTGTCAGTATCTTATGACAGAGGAAATAAAATCTGATCATAATGATGTCCTTAATGTTCACCTAGCAGGGGTACAATTGTACACCCGGGGTGTACAACAAAAAAAAAAAGGTTCCTGCAGTTCAGTCTTTCAAGGGATCTAGTTACACTGACATAGTACAAGTCCTTTTAGGATAAGGCCTTGGTACTCGTCAAATAAATAAGCCATGCTAGTGGACCTATTCAATAGCTAACGAAACTAAAAGTACGTGTTTTTAGCTACACTTGAACGGCAAATAGTTTTTTAATGACTAGACTAGTACTCCTCACCAAAGCAAAGGCAATCAATGGCTACAAGCTTCGTCGTTGTTTTCTTCTCCCTGTCTCTCAAAAGGATGCATAGCAATGCATGGGGTCAATACATATGAGTGAGTGGTATGATAGCTTAGTACAATTGTGTTGCTCGAAGGAGGGTCATTTTCAGGGTTCTGTCTTCTGTACCTTCTGACAACTAGGGTACTACAAAAAAAAAGTGGGTGGGATTTTTTTACATCTAATATGTAGGGTTAGCCTACGTACACTATGTTGTGGTAACCAGGTACAGGGGGCGATCACCGAGCCTTATTGTGGCCCTGATAAGGACTCAATCTCCTGTGTTTGCTTTGAACAACTTGATATTGTACTGATCAATGTAGCAGGCCACATGTATTGATAAAATTTATTGGTTGACCTACAGTATGATCGATATTCAAAGCGACAATAAGGTGTACCTGATTGCCATACTTCAAAGTACATAGGCTAACCCTACATATTAGATGTAAAAATCCCGCCCATATTTTTCGTAGTATCCTATTTGTGGAACAGAGGGTACAGAAAACAGAGCCCTGAAAATGACCCTCCTTATGTCACTTTGAACGACACAACTGTACCGCTGGACAACCAATAAAGCTACATTTACCACTCTGTTCAGTCACTTACATGTACATGTATTGCACCATGCTGCTATAAACTTTTTGAGAGCTACAGAGAGACAAAAATGATATACAATGACCTTAATGAAAACTTCGCAAACAATTTTCACAATTGCCATATGGCTAAGGGATTTAACGCTGACTTCCAATGACAATAGACACATCATGTGACACATCATGTGATACACAGCAAACCTCATCTACTTCAGTGTATATTACATGTATGTGTGCTAGACAGAAATCCAATCTGTAGGACTCAATATACTAGCTGAATACGGACATACAAAACAGATGGGGGGGGGGGTGTGAAGATGCAGTTGTGGTGGGCCCCACCACCAGCAGCAATGCCCACGGCTGATGCATACTGAGGCACTTCCCTAGAGAGGGGGGATGGGAGGTGTTAACCCTTTCCCTAGAGAGGGGGATGGGAGGTGTTAACCTTAGAGAGGGAGGATGGGAGGTGTTAACCCTAGAGAGGGGGGATGGGAGGTGTTAACCCTGATGCCACCATACGCACTGAACACACAGCCACATACTCCACATGAAGGATTTAGTGCCATGTGAAGGATCCTTGCATCATTTAGCATGACACTCCAGCACATGCAACATAGACACAACACAAACTTGATACACACATGTACACCCCGCATTTATACACAAGCACACGCAAAGCGAATAACACCAGAGCTGGTTGATGTACGTACATTAAATTCCACTGGCCATCAGTATTTCAACCTTCCTATCATGTGCGTGCACGCACGCATGCATGCACGCACACACACACACACACACACACACACACACACACACACACACACATTTTACATGTGCATAATGGACCCAATGTAAAAAAGCATAGCCGATACACCCAAAAGTACTTGAACAGTGAAGGGTGCACAACCTTTCAAGTTACCTTCGTCCTTCATCTCTAACAGTGAGTTATCTTGGAGCCGCACCAGATCCAAATGTGGTCTTGGTTTAACGTTTGATCTCTTAGCCTCCTGCTTGCTTCGTGGTACCTCTATAAACTATATTTTTGAACTAATCATGATATAAACGCTAACAACTACACAACAAGTGTGTTTGCATAATTAAGAAAAATACATGCAGTGGATTCAGTTATGCATGAAGCACTACCAATGCTCATGCAACATAACATGCATGGGGCAAGAGGCTTCATGTATTTGCTGTAGCCTTTGATGAAATACACTCATACATGACACTAACTGTCAAAAGTCACAGAACAATTAGCAGGCCGTCCGACGCAATAGTGCATGCACACAAGGAAAACATATGCACACACATGCAATGTTCATTTAATTAAACGCGCTAGGAGGGAATGGAAAACAAGTTGGTAGGGTTACCTATCAAATGTCCTACATTCATCCCTGGTGTGTGTTGTAAATTGCAAAACCATTATTTACCATACTGTTCTGTGATCCTAATTTTGTGAAAGAATTTCATGTGTCACAGTGCATTCTATACCAATCAAGAAATTGTATCACTCAACAAAACACTGCATAATAATTGTACATTGTATTATTCAAATATGGTGCAAAAGTGTATGTAAATATTATGTGACATTTCTGCTATAGTAAATGAAAGCTTTATATTTACTATTGTGTTGTCACATATACCCTATTTACTAACACATTTGTACCACATTTGATGAATAGTAAATACATTGTAAATCCAAATTATAATGCAGTGAAACTGTCAGAGAAATAGGATATGAATATAGCCGGGTACTGTACCATAAAGGAGCGCATACACCCCTCCCAAATCGAAAAAATGGCTTGTATTTCAATGTGTGTATCTTCAGAAGTGTGAATATTTCTGCATACCTTTTTTTTTCAAAACCCTAGTACCATTCCTCCCTGAAATGTTGAAGAAGTTTGCAAAAGGGTCCAGTTACAGTGGTAGATTTGTATAAACACTAGCTTTTTTATGGGGTGGGTGGGAGGGTGAGTTTATGCAATACATGATCTGGCGAATAGTTGTATTTTCCTACCAGCGAGCACTAACCACTGATGCCATGGCTGTACCAGATGTGGACAATGGCTGTACCAGATGAGGACAACGGCTGTACCAGATGTGGACCACGGCTGTAGCAGATGGGGATCACGGCTGTACCAGATGCGGACCACGGCTGTACCAGATGGGGACCATGGCTGTACCAGATGTGGACCAGACTTGGACAGCATCGAAGCGGAAAGATAATGAAGTGCCTTTTCCTTTGCAGCCAAATGGCTTCCAATCATGCGATTCAATACCATTCACATCAGAGTAACTACTCTCAATTAGGGAGCTACAATTGTGTTGAGACAACAAAGCATGCCAAGGCAATGAGGAATACCACCAAGCCATAGGCCTCTGAATTCCTCAAGCCAACCACAACATGCCATCCCTCTAGTAATGTAATCTATTTACACATAATATACTGAAGCCATAGATTTTATAGTGAATTCATATTTGCCCCTCTTACTCACCTTGGGAGGCTCAACAGTGATTGTTGGGTTGTACACACCATCCACTGGGAGTTCTGGTCTTGCCATGCCATCGTTGCCATGGTCACCAATTCCCAGTTTTTCCAGAAGAAGAAGAAGAGAA